>VXAX01002774.1:559039-629367 GCA_013399835.1 Leptocoma aspasia
AGGAAGGAAGGAAGGAAGGAAGGAAGGAAGGAAGGAAGGAAGGAAGGAAGGAAGGAAGGAAGGAATTCCCAAATGACAGAAATCTTAAAAATTATAAAACTCTTGTATGTATGATATTTAAGTTCCAGGACTGTTACTAAAAACAGTAATGCTTAATTGAATCTATATGTGAGACCAAAGCAGTTAAACTCATTGGACAGCAGTTTCTCAGAATCAATACTGTCTGTTATTATTTCTATCTTAAACCACTTACTGCTACTGCACAGTATGAATATTATCATAGAATAATAGAAATGGTTCAGATTGGAAGAGACCTTAAAGTTCACCTAAATCCACCCCCCATGTCATTGGCAGGGACACCTTCCACTAGACCATGTTAAGCTCAAAGACCCATTCAGCCTGGCCTTGAAGACTTCCAGGAATGGGTCACCCACACCATGTTCCAGTGTCTCATGGCAAAGAATTTCTTCCCAATATCCAAACTAAACATGCACTCTTCAGGTTGTAAAGCCATTAACACTTTTCCTATCGCTACCTGCCCTTGTGTAGCCCATCTCTCTCCTTCTAGTAGGCTGCCTTCAGATACTGGAGGGCTGCTCTAACATTTCCCCAGAGTCTGCTCTTCTGCAGGCTGGGAAGGTGCCTGGAGGACTGTGGCTTTATTACAGGCCCCTTGTGCTACACTGTGGGGCTCAGACCGTTACTCTTATTAGAATTGTTGTGTGGTGGTCAGCCACTGCTTATTGGTCTTCATTGTGGTACAGGTAATAAATAGTTGTTTGCTTTAATGAAGACACACTTAAAATGATTAGAGCTAAATTTTAAAGCAAAATTAATTTGAGAAAGAGTCCTAAACCCGTGGCCAGTTACTCCACCCTGTATATTTATTGTAAATAACATTCCTTGCAGATGTTATAATGCATGAACCAAAGCCAAGTGATGTATACTACTTAAGACAGACGTTATACTTGCTTACTGGAATATGTTGTTATGGTTGTAAAACAATACCCTGAACATTAATAACAATAGATTACATCATGAAGTAATGAGGTGCTTTAGTTTAACGTAAAATGCATTTTAAGGAAATGAGTTTGGGGCTAGCACAGCAAGATCTCAGAAATTGAGAGCTAGCTCAGTTTTCTGGTTCAGAGACAAGTGAAGCAATTCAGGAATGTCCTCCTGTGAAAGTAGTTTACAGATCCTTCTGCACAACAGTTAACAACCAGCATCAGAAATGTGTGCGAATAAAATACTAGCCACTACAAGTTTGCCATCAGTAAGTGGTAGGGCAACTCAGATTCATAGCAGCAGTTTTGGTGCTGTGCCTGTTAGAACAGACAGAAAAGAATGAAGAAAAAATATTTTTTTCCAACTAGTTTGTTTCAGTATTGGTACAAAGACTATTTTCCTGCCCTCAGGAGACAGCAAAAACTGTCAACAACTGGTATGCTTCAGAATTTTAAATTATCTGAATTACAAATATTTCTTTTCAAATAAAATTTAAAATGTAAGTCATAACTAACATAACTGTAAGTTCATAGAAAACAGTAATTTATTTTTTTTAGTTCTGTAAAAAGAAAAAAATACAGTGACAAGAGTTATTTGCACTCCCTATTTTCTATAAAGCCTGAACATCAAGCCTTAAGAACTTTAGGCTTAAGAACCCCCCTCCACAAGCTGCAGCTTCCTTCAAGGCACATCCACCTGCTGTGTCATGGAGCCCTCCATGGGCTGCAGTGTAGGTACGTGTTCCTCCACGGTTCTCCAGGGGCTGCAGAGACAACCTGCTTTACTATGATGTCCTCCAGGGACTGTGGGGGATACTCTGCTCTGTCAACTGGAGCACCTCCTCCTCCTTCTTGTCTCACCCTAGTATCATAGACCTGCTTCTCATACTTTTTTCCTTCACTTGTCACTGCCTATTAATATATTTTGAACTTTTTAAAATATATTTTCACAGAAACTGATGGGCTCAGTTGCAAAAATGTGTCTTGCTAGAAAATTACATGCTATACAAAACCATGTTTTTTTTATAAAAGGATAGTGGAAGTACAAATATACTGCTAAAGAAGTGGAAAATTGACTACTTCATTGTAACATGTCCCCTCATTTTGCCTTTTTTCTCTTTAAGATCTGGGAGGAATACTGGACATAAGACAGTGTTGTTTCAAAGAAAAGATTTTTTTAGGATTATAGGGTGTGTGTTCAAATTTCTTTTGAGAAAAGGCTTTGTCTTCTGTGATAAATATCATTACCCAGTATATGCTACAGAATATCACTAGTGACAAATTCTGACCAAAAATAGCAGATCAAAATCTGGTGAGACCAAGCAATATGCCTTTAGCGGCCAGGACAGAACTATAGAATCAGAGAATCAGCTGAGTTGGAAGGGGCCCATCAGGATCATCGACTCCAACTCCCAGCCCTGCATGGGACCATCCTCGAGAACCACACCATGTGTCTGACAGCATTGTCCAAAAGCTTCATGAACTCAGACAGGCGTGATGCTGTGACCACCCCCTGGAGAGGCTCTTCCAATGCCCAGCCATCCTCTGGATAAAAAGCTTTTTCCTGATATCTGACCTAAACCTCCCCTGACTCAGCTGCATGCCATTTCCTTGAGTCCTGTCCTTATAGACTTCATTTGAATACTTTCTAATACCTCAGGTTTTTGTTGTTTGGGTTTTTGTTGTTGTTGTTGTTGTTGTGGCACCCAGAACTGCCCCCAGGACTCGAGGTGAGGCCGCCCTAGCTCAGAGCAGAGCAGGACAATTCCCTCCCTTGCCCAAGGGAGTTAGTTCACAGCTCCTCCCAATTTAGTGTCTTTTGGCAAACTTACTTACCATTCCTTCAAGTCTTGTGTCCAGGTTGTTAAAGACGTTGAAGAGAACTGGCCCAAGGATGATACTGTCTAGCCACTGAAATTAGCGCATCATATTTTTGCTTGTTCCTTAGTGCAGAAATCACAACAAATGTCTTCTTATTAGTTCCTTTTATACCCATGCAGATGTCTTTGGTTAGGTTCATGCTTTTTATCCCAACAGCAGCTGACTTGACATTTTCACACACAGCAGCAGCACACTTTTCCTGCTGTTAGCAGGCTTAACAGTTTTGCAATCTGTGAATCGGTGACCTTTGCAACTAAATTCAGACCTTCAGCATTTCTCATAAAAACAGTAAAATGTCCTCAGAAAAACAGAAAAATTTTATGCATACTCTGTAAGACTACAGAATATATGATAATGTGTTAGCATCACAAAAATTTAAGCACAGACCCTATACTTCAGCAGGGGAAAAATTAAAATAAGCTGTTTTGCACAGCAACATATCTGAGAAACAAAAAGACTAGGATCTTCCAAACTCCTCCCTGCAATGTAAATGTGCTTGTAAGAATATAGAAGATAAAATATGTGGTTTTGACAGGCTATATCCTTGGTAGGCTATCCTTGGATCTCATCCTGTAGATGAAGGATCAAGGAGCTCAAAGTGAAGATAGGGAGACACGTCCAGATAATGAGATACATTTTTAAAGATGAAATGCATTTTTAAAGATAATTAAGGATTCTGGTGGATTGGGCAGTTAGGTTAAATCTACCAGACTCATCGAGTTTGGGGGACTGAATTGTGAAGGAGCACTAAAACATATCTGCTGCTGTACAAAGTAAAAGAGATCCATCAAAATTGTATGGTTAGTGTGAACACTCTCGCTCTCTATTGTAAAACATTTAATAAGATATTAAATTGTCTTAGCAACAAAATTAAATAAAGCCATTATACCATCTTGGAAAGGGAAATATGTTAAATTTTTTTTCCTTATGTTTTCTTCTTTTTTTTTTTTTTCTCCCAAAACAAGTGAATCATAATTTCAACCATTCTGGCATATTTTCAACAGATAAACCCAGCATGCTATTTTTATTACAGGTTCTTGCCCCTTACATGCTTCATTACAGTTTTGTAATATACTCCACAGTCATTAGAGTTTTTTATCTCTTTTCTCAGAGACAACTTTTAAAGGACTACTTAACTCCTATAAATCATACTTTCTCTGGTTTCTCAAAGCTTTTGGAGAGAGTTTTTTTTCTTTTTTTCAAATTGCAGCATTCCTAATGGCTTCAGACCCACTACATGAAGAAGTTAAAAATAAATCTTATCTCAAAGAGACTGTTAAAGCTAATGAACTGCCAGTCTTGGTACTTGTATGTTCCTAAATCCTTTTAATTTCAAGGTTGCCTTCCTGAATCCTCAGTTTAATTAGAAAACATTGTATTTATAAAGCAGACTCCGTTCAATTGCTTCTGCAAATTCACCTTTATTTTATATGATTGTGCTTAAAGAAACCTTGTTCAATTCAAACATTAAAAGTATAGATTTGACATTATATGTCACCCTTTAATCTGTCTGAACTGTATTTCATGGTGTGAGTTTCTCAGTTGGTTCAAATAGGGACAGATTCTTTTCAATTCACATAGCATATTATCTGAAGATCTCCTGCCTGCTTTCTTCACTTGCTTTAATGGGAAGTCAAGGGAAACACATACTGAATGTTATCTTTTATAGTCTACTTTTACCTACCAGTGTGTTTATATCTACTAGAACCAATTTCAGCTTGAAAGAACATATTAGAGAAAATCCATTTACTAAAATGGCCAAAAAAGAATGCATAACATTTAGAATTAAAAACAAAAAAAAAGCATTAGAACAATATCATTCTAGAGAATGCCATGTATCTATGAAAAGTACAAAAAACTTATGTTTTTAAACACACAAATCACAATTTTGCACCTGTTTTTTGTTTGAAAGCTCTGCCACTTATCTGGTTCCTTTTTGAGCTAGTTCAGCTCATTAATCTGGTAGGAAAGCAAGTTAAAANAAAAAGCGTTAGAACAATATCATTCTAGAGAATGCCATGTATCTATGAAAAGTACAAAAAACTTATGTTTTTAAACACACAAATCACAATTTTGCACCTGTTTTTTGTTTGAAAGCTCTGCCACTTATCTGGTTCCTTTTTGAGCTAGTTCAGCTCATTAATCTGGTAGGAAAGCAAGTTAAAAATAAACAGCAAAACCTTTGGGGAACAGGATGCCACTTCACCCATATGTAGTAAAATGTTAGGTCAACCTTCTGTGTTGTAGAAATATGTCTGTCGTATAGGAAAATCAATGCATAGCACTTATCTTATTTTAAACCTTCTCATTGCTACTGAATACCTGAATCATCAAGATGGTTTAAAACCAAACAACATCCAGCCTTCTAAGATACTCCCCAAACTATTGCAATGGAATAACTTTTATCAGGTGAAGAGCTTGCTGTGCAAAACCTGAACATGATGTCAAGAAGGCTTTGTTGTGGATTACCATCGTTTGGGATCATCTATCCCTTACCCTACCATGTAGGTATAGGAAAAAATTAAGTAGCCACAAGGTTTTTACAGCTGTTATCATATTTTGGGATAGTAAGAATTTAGGGTAGTAAACAAAACTGTGGTGAGTTTTACTATTGGCTTTATTGCTTTTTCACTTTGAATTAACTGCTTTGCATTTCAGCTTACCCATCAGCATAATGAGAAGAATAATATCTTCCTTCCTGCCCAAAAGATATTTAATTAATGCCTGTGATATCATGGATTTAAAAACAAAAAACATTGTGATTAAAAGGAAGTGTTGGCATGCCACAAGGTAACTGTAGTGATCTGTGTTTCCTCCTCAGATTCACTGTGGTTGTAGAATTTTAATTAGCAGTTCCAAAAATTTGTCTTTAGCATAGTCTGATGACATATCTCAATAGAGCAGGGTGTGCGACTTAGAGAATTATGGAATCGTTTCTGTTGGACAAGACCTTTAAGAACGTTGAGTCCAAATGTAAATAGCAAATCCAACCATAAATAAATGTTTTGCTGTTTGAGGAGAACACATGGTTTATGTGGTAAGCTTTGCAAGTATTTGTGTCATCACAAGCACACATGTCCAATGCATTAGATGAGAATATAATAAGAAACCTGTGTAAATAAACAGACTGATTCTCAGGGTAGGATATTTGCATGATTAGTCCTTCTTCCTGACTTCTTCAAATGAATTGTTTTTATAAAGTAATGATTGGAATTGTTACTCTTTTGACAGTTCTTAGTGTATTATTCACATTTTTGGCATATGAATGCCAAATAGGTTAATTCACATCATTTTTCAGATAAAGATCAAGATTTAGTGTTGCTTAAGCTGGAGGCAGAAATACTTAAATTCTCCAGCCTCCTTCTTAGCACCTAATTTGTATTACAAAATCAGTGCACAATTTTGTCCCTTAAGGTCCAGCTGTCAGCCAGCTGAGGTGGCTCAGGTTATGCCAGTAGGGTGACATCAATCTGGCTCCCGTGATGCTGTCCCCTCAGCGTGCAGCTATAGCATACAGTAATTACAGGCAGTTGGACAATCCCACTGCTGACTGGGGGTCACCAGAAGACTAGAACTATAGAGATTTAATGGAGAGGTCTCTGGAGGAAGGGGCCTGAAGAAGACAGCAGAAATCCCATCTGTGTGTTTGTGCAAAAAACTTAAATGCCGTTTACAGAAAAAGATCTTCAAATTTATCTAGCTTTTTCTGCAGATAATTTGTAAATAATATGCATTACATGGACAGTTTCACTGAGCATCTGAAATACAGCTGGGTTTAAGTGGACGGAATCAGACTTGGGAAGTAGTGAAACAAAGGTATTCAGAAATACCTGACATCCAAGCCCTGGAGAAATTTATATATTTTTTATGTCCAGATGCTTTTTAAAAGAATGTGTGACCATTTAGCTACCTAATATTTTTAATCTGAATTACAAAAAAAATTTAAACTGTAAGAGAAAACTCACATCTTTTATAGCTTTAATCTTTTTTCTTAGTTTATTTCCTGTTTTCCAATTCATTTATACAAATCATATTATTAGGTAATGAGAACTCATGCTGTATAAAAATATTTAATGCTGTACTTCCAAGTTAAGACTATTTTTTTCCTGGATATTTAAAAAAAAAAAGCCTATCTGGATTCTCTCTTCCCCACACTCATTATCATGTGAAAATATTTCAAATATTATAATTTGACTTTACATGGTTGTATTCAGAATGTACATGTATATTCAGAAATTCAAGGCTCTATTGTTAGATTGTTTTCATAGTTTTCTGGCTGTTCTAACTTCTCATAACCACTCTTTTCAGCTATGTATTTTTGCAGTAAGGCATCACAGGGGTCTGTGAGAAGTTTTAATGCGAAGGAGAACTAAAATGTAAAATACACGTGACATACTCTACACATTTCACTTCAGAAAGTTACAGTATGCTTAGACGAGATGAAATAAATAAACTTAACACAACATTTCTAAATCTCAGAAGTCTATTAGCTGAGCTTTGACTCAGTTTGCAGGAGTCTGTAGAAGTGCAAACGTGAAGTCCAAGGAATAGAGCAGAAGGTGTATTGGGCAGGGGTGCAGGAGATTGCTCTGAAGGGTGATGTTAGCAAGATTGCATCTTATAAAGACAGCAGCTGCTTCTGCTGGTGCAAACATAGAAAATTTGTGCCGCCAGCCTAGGTTTCTGGAAACATTTGACCTCTACATTCTTGTGCTTTGATTTTTTTTTCTTTTTGATGTGTATGACCTGATCTGGTATTGTGTACTGTACCATATAGTTTTATAAACAGACATGTTTCAACTGTTTGAAAGCAGTAGTTGAAAGTTAGGTTGCAATTATGAGTTGGCTGTCAAAATAATTAATTTTCTGGATATTAAGCAAAATATCAATAGAAAAATTCAATCCAGTCCTATGATACAAATTCATCTTGAATTTACAGGGTAATTTGCATTACTGGTTGTACTGCATTTGCAATAAATATGACTTGCTTGGTTTCTAATGATGATAATAGGCCTCTTTGTATTACTATAAGAATTGAATATACAATCATTATTTTTCTATTATTATTGTTCTGTAAAGGAAAAATAGTTTTGCATTAACCAAGGAGTAAAATGCATATATTTAACATAATTCTTGCAGGTAGTCCTCAATTCTGAAAATACCTCTCAGAAGCTGCATCAAACAGGAAAGCTAGACAGATGGCAGAATGCAGAACCTGCCATTTAGGATTGAGTACAAAATAAAACGCAAGAAATTCTTCATGGATGCTGCATAAGTACAAAGACATCATTAATTAAAGTTGAAAAATAGTCAATGTGAAACTTGTTAGATGAATAACAAACTATGCTAATCAAGAGACTACAGTGCCAAGTGTGCTACAAGGCATTTTTGTAATTAACATAATTTCCAGCATGAAAAAATACTATTTTTATTGTAGATTGTTTTAGAGTGCATAACAGTTTGAAAAAAATGCTTTTATTTTTCTATTGATAATAACTGCGTATCATTATAAGAGATGCGGTAAACAGGTTTTTGAAAACAATGTTCTTTCAAAGGTTAATTATGTTCATAAATACTTCACATGAAAAAATTTGGTCTGCTGTTAATCCTGAAGATTCTTAAAGGAAAATGTCCTTGTTGCATTCTCTTCTCACTAGTACAGGAGCTGTCTTACCTGCATTCTAATGCTTTTTTATGGTCCTGATGCATCCTTGTCTCCATTACCATCATGATTTCCATATCAAGTCATCATGATTTCCATATCAAGATGAGAATTTCTGTTCATGATTGGTGAAATTAAATGTCATAGCATTCGTGTAAAGTCAATTTGAAGTTTTTTTTTTTTAAAGGAATCTCTTCCTTCCTAATGAAAACCATTGGCCATAGCAAACCTACTCAGATTTTCAGGAAATGAAATAATGCACCTGTACTGTACAATTTCCTTAAATATTTTTCACCAGAAGACGAAAACAGCAGTTTTCTTCTTCTTGTATCACCTTAGACTTTATTCTAAATAGTTATAAACCTTTGAATTTCTATTTATAGCTAATTATTTCACAGTGTGTTATAGCATACTTAAAGAGGCCATTTGTACAATTATATTATATTAAGAAAACATAAAGGTGCAATAATATTTTATTTTATACAAAATTAAAAAAACCCCAACTATTAAAACTGATACCAGCAAATTATGTCTGTAAGACAGTTGCAGGAGGTTTTTTCCAGAACAACGTGCAGTTCTTCCCAAATATATTTTTCCCTCTGATTACTTAATACACAAATATTTTTGCAGAGTCTTCTAAAGGTGGCATGTTTACCACTGGGGTAGAGAATTGCCCTGCCAGCATTTGAATTGACAGTATTGTAGTTGTGTTCAAATTTGCTGATGGGGCAAGTTTTTTTTGCTGAACACACCTTAGCAAGCAAGAGAGCCTCTTAATCTTTAGATGCCATAAGTCCCAGAAAAAGATGCGTGAAGTGATAACGTTCCTTGTGTTCTGAAGAGAGATCAAAAACTTATTTCTGGTGTCACCCCCGTCTTGGTACAGAAAGTGCACAGAAGGATTTGAAGCAGCACTTTTACCCTCTTTGCATTCATGAGTAAAGCTGAGACAGAACTTGCCCCAAGGTTTGTGCAAAAATACTCTTTATATGTGACTGTTAACCAGACAATATCTCTGGGAAAATTTGCAGTGGCAGAAAGCAAACACTTCCTGGGAAATCTACCAAAATTGTTCAGAAGTTATTCCCATTCACTGTTGCTATGCACAGCACTGTTGCACTCTGCTGTCCAGCTGTCAGATAGGTTTGGGACCATGTTGAAATAATTATAAACAATGTAGTGATGCTGCTATATTGAGTAAACATAGGTAGTTTCCAGAGCTGTCATGGAAAAATATTTCTATTGGTAAAAATGAGTTTAATATTAAAAAATACCAGCATGGTAGAAAAAAAATTACATCAGTAGAATGAAGATGCCTAGAATTCTTATTTTTAAGTTCCACAGAGTGAATATTTTCTAAATTAGATTGTGAAACTTATTAAGTAGGAGTACGTTCCAGATGACTGGTGCACAAGTTCATGTTTCCAACTTATTAAAAACATATTATTGAAAGAAAAAAATTCTGCCTTGTGGAAAAGTAGCCCATTAGTAATTTTATCAAAAGTAGGATTATATCAAGTATTCCTACAAGACAGTAGTAGTACTGTGAAAAGCCTTTTGGCATGTATTTAACTACAGGAAACTTGAGAAAGCAGAAGAGCGTAGCTATTTTCTCTTCTCACAAGGCTTTCCCTGCTGCAAGATGTACTTTCTATTTGCTATTGCCACTTAAACATTGTCTAAAGAAAACTTGTCAAAATAAGAATATTGTAATATAAGCAACTGTAAATACCGATTCAGTTCCAGCCAATTTTAACTAGAAAGTATGAGACACGTGCTCTAGCTGGATATTCTAATGCATAGATGGAGTATACCATCACTAATAAATGGGGACTCTGGATAGAGGAGCAAATGCAGATGAACTTCAGGGAAGGAAAGAATTGGAGAGCTAACTGCAGGTCCTCGACTTTACAAGAAATTATGCCCAGTAATCCCAACCAGAAACATACATAACTCCATTTTGAAATGAGTTGCATTTATTGTCCTCTGTTCTTCCTATATGAAAGAACTGTGTTTTGAATCAATCTTCAAAATGATATGGCCAAAGACCTTAGATGCCTCCAATTTTTTTCCCCCAGAAACAACTGCCTCAAAACCTCCTTAAAGCTGACTTTTTCCCTTAAGATGCCATATTTTAAAATAGCATCTTGTCATTTAACAGGGTATTCCAAATATCATTTACAAATTTAGACTAAAAGCAACACTCTTCCTAGTAATCTTTCTTTTTTTACAGTGCAGTGCTAACATGAGCAGCGAAGAAGAGAACAGACTGCAGCTCTTTCTGGAACATCTTGAACAAATGCCATTGCTTATGTTCTAATCATTCACTTCACCAAAATACCTAATGATGAGGAAAAGGTTGTGAAGACATTGCTAGTAGCATCATATGGCAATGTGTGGGTGTGATTTATCAAGTAGAATTTGTATCACATGGGTGATACACGGCAAACAGCAAAATAAGGGGTTTTTTTTCAGATCTCAGACTGATATTACATGTCAGTAATTTAATAAAAAGATAATGAGAATGATATTTTTTGACTTAGTGAACATGAAACTTAATTACACCCCTACCATGGACATCTGAGTATTATGGATAGACAGTGGCTGATTTACAAAAAAAAAAAAAAAGAATTATCACAGTTTAAAGAAACATATGACCATAAACACTTTGCTGATGGAACATAGCCTATTCATTGGCTGAAATGAAGCAGGTAGACAGGACATAGAAAATTTTTTTGTGGATCAAACATTTATTTTCTAAAGTGATGCTGACAGATGGTGAGCTCCCCAACTTAGATATTGCACAGTACGTAAGGGTACATAACTTGCTACACTTTCCTGAGCATTCATCATCCAAGGGGATTTTCCCCTGCATCTGTGAAAATGTGCCTACCTTTTTCACAACACTTTTGCAGCAGCATTGTTAGGCCTGATCAGCTGGCATGGAGGGTAAATTATCAGCAGCAAGGTCACTGGCCAGAGTAATTTGCTTAAATGGATTTTGATCTACAAGATATTTTGAAGATCTGTTTTAGCCCTGTTTGTCAAACACAGCCTTTAAATGGTGCTAAACAATTTTTCAGGCTGTGGATCACATGAAAAAGTACTTTCTGGTGTCTGTACTGGGCCATATGCTCTTTATTCTCTCCCTCAACTTCTTCACCACCTCTCATCTGTTTCACATGAGCTATATTCAAGGTCCACATGATACTTTTCACAGAATCTTGAGGCCTGGTGCAGTAAGAATGATGAATATAACACACCTGGGATGAATTTTCCAGTTTGGAAAAAATGTATTGTGCACACAAATCAAATGAGAAGGTGCTCCCCCTATCCCCCAAAAAACCTTCACTAGTACTAGTGTTCTACGTAAACCATATTTTAGTCTGAAGTAAAAACTTTTTCTGAGAGTGTCTGAGAGATTTGTATGAAGCACAGATATTTGACATATGCAATTTTGAATATCAGGAGAAAAAGAAAATCGTAAGAAGTTTTTAATTTTACTGGTTTCAATTTTAAATTTCATGCACTTTTTCAAAAAGTATCAAGCTCAAACGCCCATCAACATATTTTAGTAAACTGTAAGTTATTATTATATAAAATGTGTTTCAAATCAAAATAATTTCAAATCTTTCCTCAAATTTTATATTCCTAGATTTATTATTTCTGACATATATCAGATAAAAGGAAGACATTTTTTACTGTGCGGGTGGTGGAACACTGGAACAGGTTGCCCAGAGAAGTTGTGGATGTCCCATCCCTGAAAGTGTTCAAGGTCAGGTTGGGCGGGGCTTTGAGCAGCAACAAATAAGACTCTTGATGGTGGAGAAACAAAGTTTGAATATAGAAGAAACTCAGATTTAAGTATCGGAGCAAGTTTTCTCTTAGCTGTTGGTGTAAATTCAAAGTTGTACAAAATTGCCTTTATCTGTGATTTTCACTTCTGTAATGGAAAGGTTAAAGAAAACCATGCAGAAGATATCAAATATTTAAAATAGATAAGAATTACAACATAAAATACATGGGATGGGTTTCAACAGGGAACTCTGTCAAAGTGGAAATCTTTGTACTTCAACCTTCATCATGTTAGGATTCCATGAAGTGACAAAGAAGAAGACAAAATATCATTCAGGGCACTATTTACTGTAGTTCAGCCCAGCCATTAGTAGTAACTAGTGCTTTAAGTAATGTGGATATACCACACATACTTTCCATTCACTGAAAAATTACTGTTACTATGAATAAGCAATGAGGATCAAAATTTATTTAAACCATCTTAAAAATGTAAAGTATTTCATTGTAAATGATCTGTGATTAAAATACCTATTCCACCTTAGTGAGGGACAAATAAATTCTTGGATGTCATTATGGTTTAAAATTGTATAAACTGATGTTTTTTCCTGCAAATATGTATTTTTTTTCTATTTTTAGAAGAAAATATTCATAGAAATACAGCACGTGAGAATTTTAAATAAACAAAGTAAATGAAAATATTCTGCAAATAAAATTAAATAAAAAGCTGTGTTTTAAATATCATGTAGATATTAAACAGAATTTTCCCATGATTGAACCAGATATTTTGCACAGGAAGAGAGATATTTATAATTTCAGTCTTTTCCAAGGTGTTAATGATCTGCTATGCTGATAACTGTGTGTGCCTGGGTGTGTGTGGAAGGGGATGCATGTGAAGAGGAGTGTGTACGTTTGCTTAACTATTGAATTATTTGAAAGTTACTGTTTTCAGAAACTTGAAGATAATAAATTATTGCTTTTATTTTTGTTTTCCGCAGAAAGCTTATTATACCAAGGACTTCAGTTATGATTAAAACTTAAATACAAGCTGGTCAGCTCGATACCCCCAAATCAATTTGTCTTAGTGGGAAATTAGCAGAATCAGTCCTAGAGTGAATGGAACCACTCCTGTTCAGGTTAATAGGCATCACTTCCGCTCACAAGTTATTTTGGACTAATTTGGCATATTGATATATTTCATTAAGCAATTATAAAAAACCCCATATTTTTTCTTCTAGAAATCCAAGGCCCACTGAAGTGAGAATGGGGTTTATGTAATTAAAGGGAGAAGTCTGCACATAGCTAGTTGTTCTCAGCTTTTGTCTGTAGTTAATGAAAGAAAACAGGCAGTTGCAACGTGTGATTCTTCTGAATTAAGATATCTACTTAAGATGAGATAAACCACAGCCTAAAAATTCCTGCTACTCCATATTGATTATAAATAAATCCTTGTGTCGATACATGAAAGAGACAAGCAGACTTCCTGTGTCTGAAGATAGATGAGAAGTTGAAGGCTTTTCACTAATTACTATGCTTTGGTATAAGCTATTTGCTTTCTCTGAGCAGAAATTCCTTTGGATTCTTTATAATCTCTGTTTTTCTATAGTTTTTATCTTAGTTTGGATAAAAAACCCCAAACAACAAAAAACCCATCTTGCTCACCTATTTTAGACACAACGTTAGTTTAGATTAAGGTAGTCTGAATTTTAAACATTCCTTCCTTCCCATTCTTTGTCTACCAATTATGCAATTTTACTCTTTTAACTACAGCTTTTAAATTATCTGCTCTTTGAAAGAAATTACAGATACATATTTGAAAATCCATTTCACTGTTATTACCGAGTACTTTGTATCATATATGAAATGCTAGGGAACATGCAGATTGTTCACTGAAATACCTTAAAAATAATGAATTGAATATTGCATTTGTTTTTCCTTTTAAAATGAAGCTATATTTTAATAGTAGTGCTATAAATTCATTCAGCTCTAAATACATACAGTACACCACACATGTATAAATGCAATTCTTTTGTCAACTAACATATCATACATTTTTTGAATTGAGACCAGCATAAGTTTCAAATTAAATACATCATAAAATAATTTGCCTAATGTTCTATAAATTCTTTAATAACATTCCTTAATTGGATATTTTAAAATGCTCTTTTAAATCTGTGACTGTTCACCCTGGAAAAGAGAAGGCTGTGGAGGGAAGAGATCAATGTATATAAATATCTGACAGGAAGGGCAGTGTAAACAGGATGGAGTTGGGGTCTTTTCAGTGGTGCCCTGTGACAGGAGCAGAGGCAGAAACTGAAACACAGGAGATTCCCTCTGAACATCAGGAAACCCTTCTATACAGCAAAATTCTTATCTGCTTGATTTCTATTCATATTCTGCAACAGTTCTATGAAAAGAGCATTTATTAATATCAGTGGGAGCCCTGTATACAGGGCAGCCAGAGAATATACCATTAAGAACTGCAGTGCAGATTGGAGGAAGGAATTTTATCCCTTGTTAAGGTCTACACTGCAGCATTTCTCATCATTTAAAAGAAACTTTCAAGTGAAATTATTTTACTCTTGTCCTGATTTTCGTCATTGTCTAATTTTTATCAGTGCATTCAATTTAGCCCTTTCTTGCCACAGTTTCATTTTTCTTACACTCTTCTAATGATCAACTTTTTTCTGTTCTCTATCACACCCAAAACTGCAGACCAATAGTGGCCAATCATCTTTGATAACACTTGAAAAAAAAACTTAAAGCTCTTCTATTTCACTGATTCTCATAAATCTCATGTTTAAATTTATTTTTTTAATATATATTACTGCCCTTGCTTGTTATATTTTTGGATTATGGTATAGCCTTAAATAGATATTATTATAAAAATGCATGCTATCTAATCTGATGAAAAGTTTAAAAACGTAGAGCAGAAAAATGTTAAAATAACCTGTACGCAATAGACTGTTCAAACTAGAAAAACTATCTCTGCAGCATCCTAGTCTATTTAAATCTAATTTCATGTCATTAACTGAGGAAAAGAGAAAAAAATTCTCATTTGTTCATCATCTTAAGGACTTAATATAATTATAATTTGTAAATTAGAGCAAATTTTGGCACTACAAAGTATCAGAAGCAGAGAGAGAATGAGAAGTGAACCTATAGGAAAAAAATAATAATAAAGGTAAATTATCATAGGTAAAAACTCCAACTTATGCAATTACATTACATTCCTAGCTGTTAAGAGTGCAAAAGAAATTAAAGGATACTTAAGGAAAATATTTCATAAGTCTTCCGTAAGAAACTCAAAAAAGAGAATTAAAAGAAGTCTTGAGACTAGTGAGAGATCTTTGGAATGTGTTTACAATCCCAGTAAACAGTGCTATAGTAGTAATCTGAGATCCCAAATTGAAGGAAAGACTGTTGAGAATTTGGTTTAAAGTTAGAGAAAGTATTTTATTTTGTTTTTTCTAAGATAAAAAATTATATCAAATCTTCATCATACATCCAGAAGAAAAAGAAAATTAAGCAGAAAGAGATCTCACAGCAAAAACACATCTAAACAGACACAATATCTCTAAGAAAAAATTTGATTTGCAAGAACCCACAAAGAAGGAGTGGAACTATCAAAGAAGAAATAAAATATAAATATATCTTTTATAGTGAAGATCTTTCATGGGTAAATGCTGAAGCTGTAACTTAATCTAATGAAATTGTTTTAGACACGAGTGGCATTCTTAATATTCATAATATGGATCCTAGCAAAATAGATAAGGAAATGTCAAAAACTGTGCTAAACTTTTAGAAGAAAGAAGGGATTATTTGAGCATAAGTAGAGTTCAGATGATACAGTGAGGAAATTATCTGTCTCAAAATACTAAAAAATTGCAGAATAAATGTGCCAAAACACAATTAAGAAGTTTATTCTTCCCAGACAACTTCTCAGTAGGAATTAGTAAAGAAATGATTGATCATGGTGAAGTGCTCAGAATATATAGTTGCATTGCGGTACCTAAAACATATGTATATTTCTTACAAATATTTATTAAATTTCTGAAAAGAACATTTTATATTCAAATGGAGCTTCTGAGGAGAAGAAATCATTGCCTTTTCTCTACATTTTTTGTCTATGTGTATCTTTGAAAGCAGAAGCAAAATTTAAACACTTTGAATATAAAATATTTTTAAAAGGACTTGTTTGTGACTTAAAATGGCTGTTTATGAGCTGATTAAGTACTAATTTTTCTTAATTAAAGAAAAAAGGTGTTATTTAAAGTATCAAACCACATGAAGAATTCTGGTTAGATAAAATCTCTTCAGAAGCTTATACTGGCTAACATTAATTAAACTGCTTAATATGAAATATATTATACTTTTAAATGCAACAACAAAACTATAAATTGGAGACATGAAAAAAACATTAAAAAAAAAGATTTCCTTCAGTCTGGAAGACTAGTGAATGATTAAAGCTTGGACAGATGGGTATGGACAGTTCTGGATAGATGCATGTTGTTATACGGTGTTTTTTAAGTCCTCTAAACCAACTTGGCATAAATCAGCATGATTCCAGGAGCCAAATAAATATTAGCATGAGCAGGTCAATATATTTGAGGTCACAGGCTTTACCTGCTGCAGATCGTCAGATGCTCATCCTGCTGGCACAACAAAGCAGCCAAACATAGGAAGCCATGTCCAGAATACAATGTTTTAACAGATCTAAGCTTAAGTTAACATTTCTTGCCTCTTAGCAAAGCCTGTCAGCCTAAATACAATGACAGTGTCATTATTTTTAGTATATTCATAGCACTACTTCTAGCAATTCATGAAGACATTTTTGTCAAATACAGTTTATGTCATTCATTCTTGCTTATAGGCAACATCAACGAGCAGCAGACTGATGCAAAGCATCTAAACAGGATAATATGCATTCATGTAGCATTTTTCTTTTCATATAATGAACAATACTCTACTATGTCTTCAGAACCATCACATTGAATTAGATAATATCAACCAAAGTAAACTGAGCCAATTAAATCACAGAAAATCTGAGGTTATGGAGCAAATCAATGGCAGAGGAAATTAGAGCCTCGGAACTTTGAATTTGAATAAATCAACCCTCAGGTTGCCCAGAGAAGTTGTGG
This sequence comes from Leptocoma aspasia, assembly GCA_013399835.1. Lineage (NCBI taxonomy): Eukaryota > Metazoa > Chordata > Aves > Passeriformes > Nectariniidae > Leptocoma > Leptocoma aspasia. The sequence goes on from VXAX01002774.1 coordinate 576,523, forward strand.
ATGCTCCATTTCTAGGAGTCTTCCAGGCCATGTTGGATGGGGCTTTGGGCAACCTGGTCTAGTGGAAAATTTTCCAGACATGGCAGAAGGGTTGGAACTTTAAGGTGTCCCTTCCAACCCAAACCTTTCAATGATTCTATGGATCATTTTACAAGAGAGGATGATGTTTTACAAATATTGAAATAAAAGAAAGGTCTGCTAGGTAGAATAACTTCACTTTAAAGGTCAAACACAAGGACAGCAGGCAATCTCCGAACAGAAAAGAAAGGTTATTGAATAATAATGTTGTGAATACAAAGTACTAGCTCTGTTATAATGGCAGCTGTATCAGAGCAGTAGATGAGGCATGGAAAAGGATGCTATATAGCCTGAACAGAAGAATTTTTAGTAAATTCCAACAACAAAGAAAAACATATGCTTTTCCAAGGTGACCCCAGGATCCATGGGCAGTTCAGTGTCTATGTGATGTGTTTCTATATGGATAGAAAATGACATGAGCATTCAGACCCTTGAAAGGAATAGATCTCATCTTTCAGAGTTGCACCCCATATAGAGTCAATAACCCAACACATAGAGGTATATGGTGTATATGGTGTTGGTTTGGTCTTCTGTGCACACTTTTTGCATTCGAAGACCCACTCAAAGACCTTGGGTCTGATTGTTGACACAGACTGCAATGCAAAGGAATCTCTTCTCTCAGTTTGGCATGCGCTCCGCCCCCTTAAACAGGCAGAAAAAGATTCTTGCATATTTACAAAATGTTTGCTTCTTCATGGTTTTCCTGCTAGCAAAGATTTTGACAACTAATTTCAATAAAGGCAACACATCCATTCCAAACCTATTATTTTCTGTAAGTAGTACCAATAGCATCATACAATCAGTGACTAGTTTGGGTGGTAAGGGACCTTTAAAAATCATCTAGTCCTATGCCCCTGCAGTGAATAGGGACATCTTCAATTAGATCAGGTTGCTCAAAAACCCTGTCCACCCTGAATGTTTCCAGGGATGGAGCATCTACCACCTCTCTGGGAAAACTGCTCCAATGTTTTACCTCTCTAATTTAAAAAAAAAAAAATCCTTACATCTAATCTGAATCTATTCTCTTTTTGTTTAAAACCATTATCCCTTGGCCTATCACTACAGGCCCTGCTAAAAAAGTCTGTCCCTGTCTTTCTCACAAGCACCATTTAAATACTGAAAGGCTGCAATGAGGTCTCCCTGAAACCTTCTCTTCTCCAGGCTGAACAACCCCAACTGTCTCAGCCTCTCCTCATAAGAGAGGTGTTCCGTCCTCTGACCTTTCTTGTGGTCCTCCTCTAGACACACTCCAAGAGGTCCAAGAGGCCTTTCCTGGACTGAGAACTCATGGGCTGGATATGATACTCAAGGTGGAGTTTCAAAGGAGCACAGTAGAGACCTGCTTGCTTACTTTGAGCTGCTGGTCACTCCTTTTATGCATCCCAGGCATAACAACAGTGTTACCGTGTTGTTATGCCTTTGCTGTAAAAACAGAAATCTTTTTACTTAGTTGTTGATAAGGTTTGTGTTACTATCTATCCCTATTTTCTTTAAAATTTTGTTTTAAATAATTAGTTAAAAATGAGTCACTGAGTTTGTATTTGAAATTCTTATTGACTGTGTTATTAGATTTTTTTTACCAAGTAAAGCATACCATCACAATGGTACAAGAAAATAAATAAAGAAAGAAAGACAGAAATAAATCCCCAATAGATTCTTCAGGACTCAATCCCCAATAGATGCTCCAGGACTCAAGCGTTCAAGAAAAATTAATTAAGGTTGAGTTGCATAAGCTGACCACAGAAAGACACCCAAAATTACAAAGACCTGGAAAATTATTTTTCAACACATAATATATTATCCATTAAATTATGTATCTTATATTTAAGTGGTAAATACTTCTAAAGTTATTGTTAAGGTAAGCCAGAAGGCAGATTCCAAAAGTGATTGACAGACAAATACCTGTACATCTGGAAACATATTGTTTCCACTTGTAATTCCACATATCCACTTGTAATTATTTTGCATTTGCTACCGGTGCAAATTTGTTTATTATTTTTTTATTTGACTTTTTGATTATGTTTATGAGATATAGATATATTCTTTTATTTAATGAAGTGTTCTCCTTCACGTATCTTCTTTGCTACACAAAGCAAACTCAATTCTTCCTCAGCTTAGCCATAACCCAAATATATTTTAACTTGGATTTAAGAAAAACAAGTAGTTGATTCTGAATATGTCAAAAAGGAAAGAGATTTTTTCCCCCTTTGGATCATTTCTAAAATGTATTCATTCATTATGCATACTATAAATATAAAAGTGGAACCCAGCAGTAGTAGGGACAGAATTAAACAGCGGGGTGCCATGTGTGGTTCTGTTTATAGCTGCATTCATATTGATTACATGTAATTTTTATAGCAGACCTTGTTTAACTATATAGGTGAGGATGGCAATTAGGTGTCTGCTGTTTTTCTTTGTGTTGCTATGAGATATCCAGGGTATTAGGTTTTCACAGAATTCTTTCCATGCTGAACATTTCTGATTCATTCCATAGCTGTTGAAGAGTGCATGTGAGCTTTTGTGGCTTTTTCCCTAGTAGTTTACAATATGTCTAAAAATGTGTTCATATGAATGATAGTTTAAAAGAAAAAAAAATTTGGGAATGGTTGCTAAAAGACTTTTTGCCCCTAGATAATGGGGAACCAGCACAGTTCTTAGATAAACTGATTAGAAAACATAATACCTTACTCATGATGAGGACAGAGCCAGAGGAGAATCATGTCTACTTGCATGTGTTCTATTTGAAGCTGAATCTCTGTTACTTGTGTCCTCATTGAAATTAGCCAGTACAAGTATTTTTCTTTGTCACTTGTGTTCATCAAGTCCACTCTTATTGTCAGCTCAGGTGTCAGCCCCATCTTCGAGATTTTCAAGATCCAGTGTATCAAATCTGCACATATAACCTACACTGCTTGTTTGAAGCAGTGTAACTTATAAAATAAAGCCACAAAAAGATAACACCCAGAGGGAAAGATAGCTAAGACATTTTTTTAAGAGATTCAGATAATAGTAGCATTTCCAATTCAGCTGGAAAATAGAATGTGCTTGTTTGTGTGTGTGTGTGTTTTTGTGTGCATGCATTCCACAAAACTTTTAATGACAATTATTTATTTCTATGCTATCTATACCACAAAAATATAAATTCAAAGCAGTGCTGAAATAAATAAGTATTTCATAAGAATATAGACAGGAAAAAAAAAAAAAGGCTTAAGTCTGGAAGTCCACTAGGAGAATTTTTCCTCAGTCAAATTTATCTGGGAAACACCCAAATATTGAATCATATGTGTTATAGAGAACTTTAGAGCGTGTGAAAGTGTGCTTTGCTTCTTAATAGCACAGATCTTTTGGAATGGTCTGCATCTTTTATTAAGAATATTTTTACAAATATGTTAAGAAATATTTTTTTCAATGCCTCAGTCAAAACTGTGACTCTAAGTATGCATATGTATTGCTCCTAACTTGATCCCTCTGGGTGTTTTAATAATTTGTCTCAGCAAATAAAAGAGACACTGTTAGGGGTATTCTGAAGCCAAAATCTCTCCTCCATAGGTTAATATAACTCATGCACAGATATTCTCTAGATATAGGTTTTGGATTTTGGGTTTTTTTCACATTGCTGGCAGTGAATTTCTAATCTACTGGAAATACTGTACTTTAAGGCCCAACATCTGTTTCTTCTTATATATTTGTACGTTTTGTCATTGATACCAAGGCTGGACACCTAACATGCATATCTTCTTCATGGAAAAGGTGAAAGTCCTGAATGCTTTCTTTCCCTCAGTCTTTATTTGTGACACCAGTCTTTGGGAATCCCAGGTCACAAAAACCAAGGGGAAGTGCTGGAGCAAAGAAGGTGTACTCTTGCTGGAAGATGATTTTCCCTGATATCCAATCTAAATCTCCCCTGGCACGATTTGAGGCTATTTCTCCCCTGAACCTCTTTTTTTCCAGGCTGAAGAGCACCAGCTCCCTCAGCTGCTCTTAAGGCTTGTGCTCCACACCCTTCATCACCTTTGTTACCCTTCTCTGGACACACTCCAGCACCTCAGTATTCATCTTTTGGTGAGAGTCCCAGAATTGAACACATGACTTGAGGTGCAGCATCAACACCTCTGCTAAGTCCACCTGGCCACACTATTGCTGATGCAGGCCAGGATGCCATTGGCCTTCTTGTCCACCTGGACACATGCTGGCTCATGTTCAGTGGGTCTCCACCAGCCCCCCCAGGCCCTTTTCTGCTGGGCAGCTTTCCAGCCACTCTTCCCCAGGTCCTGCAGAAGGTTGTTGTGACCAAGTAGCAGGACACAGCACTTTACCTCATTGAAAGGCATGCAGCTGGCCCCAGCCAATTGATCCAGCCTGTCTAAATCCCTCTGTAGTCTCTTCCTACCCTCCAGCAGATCAACATTCCTGCCCAACTCTGTGTCATCTGCAAATTGACAGAGATTGAACCTGATCCTCTCTTCCAGGTCGTTGAAAAATGTATTAAACAGGACTGGCCGAAGTGATGTTTGCTTTTCTCATTAAAATGGAAGTCAAGCAAGGAGGATTCCCTGAAGATGAAATCAAGGCCTAACATCCAGTGCTCCAAATGACAGATCTACCTGTAGTTTTGTAAGAAGTTCCTCTGTAAAAAGCTGCCTTTTTTTTTGATACTGTGCCTTTGCACATTGTGTTTCACTGAATCTGATATAAAATACTGAGAAGCTGTTTATGTAACAGATAGGCAGCTAGAAGCCAACAAGGAAAACAATGGGCTACTGTCAGCACTGCAGAACATTAACTTATCCTGGTTAGTCACACCTTAACAAGACAGCAAGTAAGCAGAAAAAAAATATTCAAACATAGGAACTGGTCAAATAAAAGCATTACTAAAGCACTGTGAACCATAACAGATGTGCTAATATCTTGCATGTATTTGTCTCCTAGCAAGTTTGTGCTAATGATGCATCTGTTCTGAACTGTGTGTTATTTTGTGTTTTACAGCACTTCAATAGAAGGCTCATTATGAGAAATGGGCAGTAAACAAGTACGGCCAACAGATTAACAGACAGAGAACTGAAAACAGGATCCAGTTCTTTAAAGTGAACAGTACATAAACAAATTTTAAAAACTCAAAAGAGGAAGGAAAAAGGTCTGAGCCAGTAACAAGACATGAATACATACACACAACAAGAGTGTAAGTGCGTAAATTGAAAAATAGTGAAGTCACCAGACACAAAACTAATTGTGGACTAAGTGCAACCCTGAAAACATCTGCATATAAATTTCACATATCATTTCTATGGGGATAAATTTGGGGCCAGGTTCTAAGACCATATTTAAAAGGTCAGAGGCAGCATAAATAGCTATCATCTCTTCCTCTGACTTCATCCTTACATTCTTGTTTTATTAGTTCCCTCCTGGCTCTTCCAGCCTTGAGGTGAACCATGATATAAGGCAAAATAAATGTTTTTGTCTTTGTATCTCCTACTATTGCTTCTTTCCCTGAAGGTAAAGACAATATAAAGTAACTTTTTCAGGAGGTATTGGGAAAGTGAAGACTTCAAAAAGCCACTCACCATTTTTGCTGATGTAGAATGCAAGGAACATGCACAAAATCTCTGAAATCAGTGTAACTGCTGTTGGCAAGTCAGCTAAACCTGAGTAAGGGTTTATAACTGTCCTCTAACTAGCCTTAGCATGTGGGTCAAAGAATGTGTAGGCTTATGTAAAAATCTGCCTTCTAGTCCTGAAATTATCTACTTTGGGATTCCCTCTTGCAGGATCCTATTCCATCTCATGAAAATCTTTTTCTCATAGAATTATAGTGAACAGTCCTTGTACTGTAGAGCCTCATTCTTATGTTAAGTTCATTGTCAGTTTTGCTGGTGGTCTGACTTCTATTCCTCCACAACTTTTGGAATTTTTTACCCAGTCATGCACTGTTTAGGTTTCCAGATCTGATGCACAAATATCTTGACAGGGAAGGATATGAAATGAGTTCCCATTCCACCAAATTACTGCTGAAGTGCAAGGGCACTCTAAATTTCTCCTCATATTTTGGTATAAGAGATCATGCTTAATTAACTGTAAAAAGCAATAAAAGAGGAATTAATTTTTTTCCCAAAGGACGTACTTTAGGTTAATTTGCTGCATTAAACCATTGCTTGTGAAATGCAAATTAATGCAAACACCTGATGCTGAGAATGATGCAGTGGATCCTCTTCTGCTTGTAGGCCAAAAACAATTTTCAAAGACAGCAAAAAACCCTTGACACAGCTTACCCACATCTGTTAAAACAGATGTCAATATTGAAATTCTCCTGAAATCTCAGATTCTGGCCTTTCACAAAGATGTTTCTCTGGTTATTTCCTAGGACAATAATAAATGTGTCCTTAGCACCTAGCACACCCCTGACTATGAGGATTTTCCTCACTCGGAAAATTTTCATGGCGTGAACTTATCTCATTAGTTGGATTTGGCAGGTCAAAAGAAATTGGTTAAAGGTTTTTTTGGCAAAAATCAGAACACAATGAGGATGTGTGTTCAGACTGCTTTGGGTCTAGAAATACAGATTCACATATCATTTCAGTGGGAAAGAAAACCTGAAAAGGCTTTGGAAATTCTGTGCTTTGGAAAATATGTGCTGAACTCCCTTTGTCTTCTTGAAGATGGTGATGTCATCCACACCACTCTGATTAAGCCATCACATTGGCCTTGCTGGGGCAGCAATGAATATTTCTTTCAACACCCAACTATTACTCCAACATTTTCAGAAGTATGCCTCTTATGCTGACTTGAAGTTTTCTTTGTTATTCTTAACATCATGCTGGTATCATGCATGTATCGTGCAGTATCTTTGGGAAGTAGGGCTGTTAGTATACATGACTGTTTTAAGCTAGTGTTGAAATGGTAAAAATCTACATAATTTGTAATTTAAATGTTACTAAGTGTTCCTCAGACCAATTAGGGACTCTCTCTGCTTGATGAATGAGGTAAACAACGGATGCCAAATCACAGCATCATTGAATTACTTAGGTTGGAAAACACCTGTGAGATCATTTACTCCAACCATTGACCTGACACTGCCAAGTCCATCACTAAATCATACAACTGGCCTCATCCTATAGATCCAGCCTGTCCATATCCCTCTGTAGAGCCCTCCTTTCCTAAAGTAGATCAATAATACTCTTGCCCAGTTTCATGTCATCTGCGAAATCACTGACAGAGTATGCATTCTATCCCCTCACCCAGCTCATTGATAAGGTCATTAAACAGGGCTGGTCTCAGAACTGAGCCCTGGGGAACACCACTTGTGACCAGCCACCAGCTGATGTATCTCCATTCACCATCACTCTCTCAGCCCAGCTGTCCACCCAGTTTTTTACCCAGCAATGAGCACACCTGACCAAGCTATCAGCAGCCAGTTTCTCTAGGAGCATGCCATGAGAAATGGTGCTAAGAGCTTTACTAATGTCCAGGCAAAAATCCACAAATCCAGGTGATGATGTCAGGACAGTAAAAAAATAGAGGACCATAAAGAATAGTTTTCTACATATTAAATACAATAAATATATAGCTCTGTAGTTTCTTGACTACCAGGACAATTCCAGATACTGCAAAACACCAGAAAACCATGGCTCCTGAAACTTCATGGACTCTTAGTCATCTGACTAGGCCTTCTAGCTGGCACAAAATTAACTTGGGGTTTCTAAAACCTCCAATGTAACCAGACTTCTTTTTCTGAGATGGCAATAGAAAAAAGTGTTGGGGGTCTAAAAACCCCAGAGATATCATATCTGTTTTGAAAGTGAAGCTGGGGTTTTCGTTAGAACTGTTTTTCAGTGTAATTAGATTCTTGGCTCCTTATCATGAATGACAGGATTATCACATCTTTGCCTGTTTAGACTTCTGGCCCTGGACTTAACTGCCTGAACCAGCTTGTGCTGTGGTTCCCCCAGTCTGACAAACCATGAAATCTCTGTAACATGGAACCCGCTTGCAGCAATATCCTGTATGTAACAGAAAATATTTTAGCTAACATAAGAAAGCTGAAAGCGCTGCCCCTTACCACTGTCAAGAGGAAGAAAATAATTCTACCAATCTCTATTAGGTTGCTTGAATAAAATTCGTAATGTTTAATCACTTTCTATTGGCATGGGAAGAGACGTGTATAAATAGATAATTCACATGTTAGTTTTATCATCAGATTAATTCTTCTTGATTTTCTGATGAAAGCCAAATGAGTCTTTGCAAAGAGCTTGAAAGTTTTTTCCCTGTTAATAATAATCTTAATAATGTTTAATAGTCTTACACATTGCTTTAACAAAAGTTCTTGTTTTGAACAAAAATTATAAAACACAATTTCATATCATTTAATACAATGTCCACAGTAATGACAAGCTAGTAACAGGAAAATGTGATATCTCTGCACCAGGAGCACCTACAGAAAATTTAGTTTAGCATATCATCTCCTTATACCTAAGGTAACACCTGTTTTACCTTGCAATTACCATATAAACAAATTACATAATGTTCTGGAAAGGCTTAATATTCCAGTCAGAAAATAGTTCTAAACCTTAGAAGAGATTTGTGAAACCTTCAAGTGCTCTACGGCATTAGATGGACTGTGATGACAGCCTTGGAGTTGGGACCATGTGTCCTTCTGTCCCATAGATGTCAGTTTTCCATGAGGCTGCAAAATACACAGTAAATCCTGCCTTTAATCTTGCATAAGAGGTTTCCTGTCAAATGAACTCCCTTTACCAATACACCCCGAGGTGGAATGCTCTGTTAAAAAAGGGATAGATCTGTAGGATGCCACACTAAAAGTAGGTTAAGAAGCACATACACAAGCTAGAAAGAATTTCAGAAAGACAATATAATGGTTGTCACATCTGACTATTTTTTCTTATACTCTCAGTGAATTACACAGACCACCACAGAACTCAGCTGCTGGTTTGACACAAGCAGTTCATCATAAGTTGTTCAAAGGACTTTTTCTATCTTCTCTTGCAAAAACAACTTCAAAGCTACTCTTCTCCCTGTACTGGTTTAGCAGACTTCTCAAAGTTACTTTTTACCACTCTGTTACTGGATGTAAAGAGCACTTTATTGAATTGAATAGATGCTATTTTTTTCCTTTCACGTTAAAAAACCTTAAAACACCCAACAAAACCATTTAATGGCAAGATTGCAGAAGACCAGGCTTGTCTACTTGTCATTTGGAGGGGATGTCCAAGTTTTTGCAAAGTAAAGGCAAAACATCGAGTCTTGGTTCTGCCATTACTTTAATTCATATTTTACAACTTCTGCTTGTCATTCTTGAAATTTTGCTGGCTCTCACTTCTGTCATCCCTTTCTTCCTAATTAATTTATGCAATCTCCATGTCTATATCTATGAGGTTTTCTTAATATTTAGACTTTTCATTTCCTCTTTCTATCTTTACCCAATATCATCTCCAGAATTCCTCTTTTCAATGTTTCTGTGGTTTTTTTGTTGAAATAACGATGTTAATTTGAGGTTTTTCCCAAATGTTACCACATTTGTTTCACACATAGAAACACTGTTGCAAAAGATTTTTTAACCTGAGCTTTGAATTTTGCCACACTCCAGAACAAAAGTAAATCAATTATTTTCGTCTGTTATGTCAATATATGATATATATTTTGTATATGTTTTAAGTCAGAAGTTAAATTGTTGATCTCTGTATAGGTATGCTGCCCCTGCAATCCCCTAAGGATTGCTATTTTTTTCCACAGTCCAGTGTGATCATTGGAAGACCAATCATGTGTATATTGAAATGGGTGAATTTCTAAACTTTTCACTCCTGTCATAGTCTGACAAATATATGTGCATCTTAACCTATAACCATTCTTGCTACATTTTGTCTGCCAGTCTGACCCTTATAGAGAACAGCTGAGCAATATTTTTCTATTATAGTTATTAATTTACCAATAACATAATATCAATTTTTATAAAAAAGGTAACATATTTCGGCAGGGATATTGTTTATTTATTTATTTATTAAATAATGTATTTTTTCCCACTAAAATAGCAGATGTTACATCAGGTTCATAACTTTCCAGACACATATCTATTTTTATCAATTCTCTTTAATAAGTGGAAATGAGCTGATATGCATTGCTTTCATGCTTTTTTTTTTTTTTTTTGGTCTTTTTGTTTGTTTGGATTGCATTTATTTGAGCTTTTTTTGGTTGCAAGACATACCCATACATCTTAAAAAGAAATAAGTTTTGTTGATATCTAGCAAGTATTTCATGGCCCGCAGTGACTTAAAGTAACAACTGTGGACTTAGGAGAAAAAAGATGTGCTTGTGATTTCTGCTACTCTGCTTACTATCTGTCAGAGGTATAGAAGAGTAATGAATAGAGTTTTGGGATTGGGAATGGGAGACAAAAGAGTGAGATGAAATTGGGAGAATCACCTGGAAGAACCTACTCGCAATGGTATTGCTGAAGTAACCCAGAAGGACTTCGACCTGCTTTGCCATGAGAGCTCCTTTAACTCCCCTGAAAACAATTCTTAGATAAAGATGAAAACTGGGAAGCATATATTCAGTTCTGCCTCTCCTAGGTATCTAACCTATATTAATATTTATGAGACATGTATTGGAATGCATAAAGTAACTTAAAATTCTCCTGATTTCAGAAAGTGTTGTGACTGTTCATCACTTTCAACTGAGCCCTTTGCACCTTCACTGTTTAATATGTTAATTTTATTAAAATATCTTTATTGTATTAGTCTTTATTCAACATTGCACTAACACGTTAATTTAAATAATTTCGTGATTATACAGCATATTACTTCCTTCAAATATTAACTCATAAACTTTGATATTTTGTTGACATTCACAAATAGCAACTCTGAATTGCTAATCTCACTCTAATAAAAGGTGAATTTGACCAGAATTTTGAACTACTTTTGGGATAAGATTTTAATTAGTTAAATTTAAAGGAGGAAAAAGGAGGAAAATTTTCGTCTGTTCCGTCTACCTTCTACTTTAGTTTGTGATGGAACACACTGTTGCATATAAGTCTTAAAGAAGACGGAGACATACTCCTCTCAATTGTATTCAGTAAATGTAGAAGAGACAATGGACAGAAACTGAAATATAAGCAATTCCATCTGAACATAAGAAAAAATACATTTTGTTTCTGGGTGCCCAACAGGTTGCTGAGAAAGTCTGTGCAGTCCCTATCTGTGGAGGCATTCAAGACTGCATACAGTCACGGGCAACCTGCTCTAGCTGGTGCAATTTTAGCAGGGCATTTGGACTAGGCAGTCTCAAGAGGCCTTTCTAATCTCAGCTTTTCTCTGATTCTGTATTTATATCTGTTTTATTCAGAACACTATGAATTTCACACCACACAGTAGCAAGATTCCCAGTGTTGATATCTACAACATTGGCTTTTGGGAACCAATTGCACTGTGATTGTTGGTTTGTGGGATTTTTCTCCCCTTTACTTCATAAACAGTTCTTGTTCATCTCCCTTCAACTAATAGTGGCAGTACATTTTAAATTTCAGTGGAGCACACCTTCATGTTCATTTGCTGTTTAACAGCCTCCACAATGAAATAGTTGTAAAAAAGTGCCCTCTCAAATAAATCTGTCGCATAGAACAAAGAGTATTTTGTCAGATATCCATTAAGGAAAAATAAGTGAATAGTAAGCCAGGATAATATGTTTAATTCATTAACTTTTTGGAAACTAGCTAGTTTTCAAACATCTAACATGTCCAAATGCTTTTTTATTGTTTTTCAAAGGATTTGGTGAGTTTGTACACTGTCAAATGGAAAAGAGATTCTGCAGGCAGCAAGCCACATCTCATGTGGAATCTGTCGGACACTGAATTATAGTTAAAAATAGCTTGCTATGTTTTTGTGTACTATAGATTGCCAAAGTTCTGAATTTGCTCAGTGACATAGAGAAAGAGCACAGATTATAGATTAAAAGCTGTGAAGGGAGAGACAGTTTTTGAGAGAAGGTGCACACAGTGTATATGAAACTGGTAAATATATATATATATATAAATGAACACAGTTTAAAGCTCACACAAGAGCAGCAAAAAATTGGTACAGTTTTCTTCCAGTAATGAAGCAACAACTTTACTACCGAATCAACATTTTTCAGTTATCCTCCAGTTTTCTTAATTTATAAATTACTTTGAAGAATGATTTGGTAAATATATTTGAGCAATAGCCTTCACACTGGCTGATTGGTGTAGCTTCATGTTTTCCATACTGACATCCATTATTTATTTTATTAATACTACTTAATTAATTAATGCCTGGTGTTAAAAAGCATGCCATAGTTTTTATTTTAACCATTTTTGCCCTTCATTTTTTTTCCACGTATAAAAGATCTCAAACGTTCAAACTCTTATACTTCTTTCTCTAATTTACTCATCACCTTTGTAATGTCTACTTTCACTATTTTACAGATGCAATATTCATTATTAGATATTAAAAATCTATTACTGTTGCTATTACTATTACTAAGATAGTAACTCCTTACCACTAATTTTATGTCTGTTATAACATAATACCTTTTGACCTTTTGTGTGCTTACCTTTTTAATATATATACCCACTACAGAGCGGGGTTTTGGCTGATTGGTTGTAACAGGTAGGACTTGAAGTGGTGCTGAAGTGATGAACCTTGTTCCGTGTCCATTAGTAGACTGTACTATCTTGATGTAGCTGATGGTGTTACCATGTGGAACAGGCCTGCAATAAGCTAATGTTTTCCCTCTGTGGTTCATTACTAGACCTGAAAGTTTGAATCAATATCAAAAAGATTGCTTTAAAACTGGAACACTTCAACATGCTTTGATATTTTTTTTCAACAGCATTCCTATCGTATTTTGAACTCCCAGAAGCTGCATCTTTACATGGGACTCATTGTAAGTCAGTGGAAAGGCTCCATTGATTTTAGCTGACCCATTGTGAAAGAACCACAATAACTGTTCAAAAACTCCTTTTGATCTGGTTTGTCCATGAAAATCACAAGTGAATAGAGTTAGTAAATATGTATTACTCAAGCTGAATATCTTTACACGTTTACATTTATAGAGAACAAAAATAGACAAACACACACACACATATAAATGTAAATATTCCTAAACACCTACACATGTTATGTCTCTGAGATTTAGGAATCACTGTGACAATTGTCTGATTCACTTGGCTTCTTTTAAATATTTGACTGAATTTTGTTAGGAGCACAGTTTGAAAGTTACTGCTATTACTAGGCAGTTCATATACACAGTTGTTAGTCTTTGAAACTTATGTCCCAAATTAACTGTATACACAATTGATGTCTTATAAATAGCACTGAGGCCTGTGGTCCTTGTTTATTCTTAATTACTAAGAGTGAGGTATCATTATTGAGAGCAAAGAAAATCAGAATGAAACAGAAGTATTCTTTTTACCTGGATTCCCTCATTCAAGGCTATGTTTTCATGATGCATGTTCCTCCTAAAAGATGAGGAATCTCATCCATGCCCACTACTGATTATCTTGGTTTTCATTTTCCTTTCATCCTTCTCACACATTTATCAGAATGTCTTGCTTATTTGCAGCCCTTTACGCTAATCTTATTTTTTTGGATTGCAGCCCCTTATGCCAATCTTATTATTTATGTTCTCTGTCTGCCATATTGCTGCCTGTGTCACTGTTTGCAAGTTTTACTATGCCTCCCAGAGAAAACTGCACATTTCTTCGTCCCTTTGTTGGTCAAGCCATTCACATCCTGAAGNTTTATTATCATTGGTTATCACAAATATTTTCATTGGATGCCTCTCACAAATGAAAGGAGGTTTGTCAAGGGTGCCTTCTGCTATACTCAGGACATTAAGGAAACATCTAAACTTTCTGGTCAATGTCCTTCTGGAAAGTTCAGTCTTTCATCAGAGCATTGATTTTTAACAGCAGCTCATTTTGCTGCACTGTCTTATTTGCAAAGATTTTGGTTTGTGTATTTATAATTATTTTTAATCAGTGCTAAAAAAAATATTGCTAGCATCAAGGAGCTATTAAACACTTGTTTCTCACTGTCTTCACAATTTGAGCTCACTGATGCTTCATACACCTTAAGCTATGTTAGTTTATTTCCTAAGTAACTTGTAAAGACTGAACTGAACTGAATAGCACTGCAGAGAAGGTAAAGCAGGGTGTGGCAAACATATTTTCTAAATTGAAGCAGAAAAAAAGCCCAGACATGAGTTGCCATACCACTTGATGCTAAATATAGCACGGGCACAGGACACTTTGAAAGGACATGGAGAAACACAAAGCCAGAAGTTAGAATGTCACAGTGTGATGGTGGTTACTTTTACATTTGCAAATAAATTCAGTGCCTACAGACAGAAGCTGTAACTTGCCTTTATTTCAAAGTGTTACTGGCCCAATTTAGTCCAATCACACAGTTACTGCAGAAGACCTAAGCACTGACACTTTTCACAGTTTCTAACAAAACAGCTGAACTGGGTTTTTTTTTGGTTTGTTTTGTTTTGTTTTAATACCATTCCACTGTCAGAAAATAAAAATGCTATCATCTCCTCAGACAAATTCAGTAGCCTTCATAGTGTCAATGGAAATAAATCTGTATTGATTTATATTCAGACCTGTAGCCAGATACAAAATCAGCAGTTACACATAATCAGCATCTAAACTGATTCTGCTTGGTCCTCCATTTCTTTCTTACGGGAGTGGTGTTCCAACACCACCGTACAACACTGGTCCCTTAGCATGAGACATTTCGAGGCTGAATGTGAACACGTGTATACTTAAGTTTTACATTCTTCTATTGTCAGGTAATCTGGAGAAAGCAAATGCCCACTGAGGCTGATGAGTCATTTCTGTAGTCTTCATAAAACTTGACACTCTCAGCAATTTAAGTCACTGTCTTATTTCTTATTATCTATATGTAAGTAATTGCAAATCAGGACTATATATTTTTTATTCACTAATAATCTAAAAAATTTTTATGTAATGTAAGTTTCTCAATCAGATTTGCTGCCTCTTCATTTGTTTTTGTTATATTCTTTCCTAAACATCCACTGTTGAGTACTGTCAGGCTTTTGTGCTAGATAATTCTTTGGTCTCTTCCTGTACAGGCATTTTTAAGTTCCTTAAAAACTCAGAATTTTCTTGCATTGATTCATAATTTAGTAGTCTTCACATTCTACTATATGGGTATCAAACACTTTCAGAAGTCCTATAAATGTCAAGAAACTTAAACAAATAAATTATTTCAAATCATTAATAGCCAGAGATTTTTTTTCTACAGAAAATGATAGTAGGGTAATTTTTTGACAAATTCTTTTCTCTATTATTTTGTGCTAGTTTATTCCATGAAGTTAAACTCCTCATCAATTACTGGGGTAGTGATAAGAAGGGAAAAACTGTAAATTTATGAATAAAGGTGAAGTTTTCTCCATCTTTACCCTATTAAGGCACTTTTATCAATTCAATGTGGAATGCTCGATGCTTTTTCTTAAAAGTGCTGTGCAAGCATTGTGTAAATAGTTTTCTTTGAGGCTGCCAACTAAAAGCATTTATTTGTGACTTTATTGTTAGTAACCAAAATATATTGCTCCATTGCTATAACACAAAATAAGCTTTAAGTTTATTACTTCAACATATTAATTAATTTATTAAATATTAATGATGAAAAAAAAAACGTTCAAGGCATGTTATATACAGCTTCAGCATTGTTAATGTGTTATTGCTCCATTTATCAGCAGCTATGCATTGGATGCACAAAGCAATATAACTGGTTGATGAGGTATGTTCATACCATATGTTGTTAATCTAGTTAATGGAATAACAAATACATAGATGGGAATATTAGATGTGTGTCTTAACAGTATAAATAAATGTTGAAATACTTTATCTTCCACAGATAGGATGATTACATTGTCTATTTGATCTCAGTTAAAGAATGGAGCATGAATAAAAATCTTTCTAGAGTTATAATTATGCCAGTTTCTGTTTACTGTCCAAAATTATACACGGAGGAAAGATCTATACTGAAACGAATATATAGATATATTTTTTAAAGAAATCGATCACAAAGTTTTATGAAAAGTAACTAAACCTTTAAAATAATTTACGTCTCTTTGCACACTTAATTTTATTTAACCCCTTTAAATTTTCCTCTTTGTCTTCCATTTATTGCACTGCATCAATATGAATTGTCATCTTCCTTTTGCTTACTGAAAAAGATGTAATATAATGTCAATCTTCTGAGCTGAACGTTTACTTGAATGTCAATTTTGGAAGTGGAAATTTGTTTTTTTAACTTCAGTATGTGATGGTTATTGACCTAGACCTTGAAGGCTGGAAATTTAAAGCCTGATCTATTTTTTCGTTCATAATACTTCTTGCATAATTCCAAAACCCTGCTCATTTATTTTCCTTTATCAGTATTGTCTCTAATTAGTTTTAAAAGTGACACATTTATGAAGCAATTATTTATAAATTAGCATCTTCTATTTAACAAACCTTTTAATTATTTCCTTTGTTGTTTTAGTAATTTAAACTATAGGTAGTCAATTCTAATACATGGAAAATATGATGTTTAAGATTTTAGATTGCAACTATCCTGTTGAAAGCTCCTGTAAATCTTCAATTAATTTAAGCAAATAAACCATTCAAAGTGAATATCAAAACTAATGTTGTAAATATTTAAAGGGTAATTCATTGTTATACATATTCCAACTAATTACTTCTGCCTATCCTATTTTGTAC
This sequence comes from Leptocoma aspasia, assembly GCA_013399835.1. Classification (NCBI taxonomy): domain Eukaryota; kingdom Metazoa; phylum Chordata; class Aves; order Passeriformes; family Nectariniidae; genus Leptocoma; species Leptocoma aspasia. Next base: position 593,360 of record VXAX01002774.1, read on the forward strand.
TGGAATGTTGCATGTATTTGTAGGGTGACAAGTTTATTACTCTTATTTTATTTGCATTTTACAATGAAATAAAAGTAAAAACCAAAATGTGGCCATGTATTTGTAAAAGCACTGTTTTTTTTCCCCCTAAAATACATTGTCTAGAGTTTTAGGTTCTTTTACTTTAGTTGGAATATTATTCATTCTTCAATTTCATTCTGTATGATTGGTAGAATTTTATGGTGCTAATAATACATTTTATGACGTATTTTTAAATAGATATATTAAACTCCCCCTCACTCTTAGATCTGGGATAGTATCAATGCACATGAAATGGACAGTTAGTAAAAACTCGTGTTTGAATGTTTTAGGAGGGTTTTTACTTCCAAAAGGAGTATTAATGTTGTGTGAAAACACCTCAAGTGGCAGATTTATGCTTCAGCTCCATCATTTTTTTTCAGAAACTTCACAGAGAGTGGACACCAAGTTTAATATCAACAAGAGATCAATTCCCAAATCATCCATTTTACTCTACCTTATAAATCATATGCTTTGTTGCATATTTTATCAAATATACTTTCAAGCTACATGGGGAAATGAGAATGTGGAGAATCCCTGAAATGCCTTGCAACTTTTATGCAAATAGATTTGCAAGAAAATCGTCATTTCTATGTTAAGTAAGTCTAGGACAGGCGTCATGGTGATGTCAACCTGTTGGAGTTTTTGTTGCTTGGAGAAGTTGTACAAAAGGATTGGGTTTTACATTGACCAGTTACTGAATAAAGTACATGAATATGTTTGAAATGCAACTTAGGTTTCCTTGTTCTAGCAGACTACCTATAGATTAGCTTGCAGACTCAAGCTCGCTCTTTTTCTCTGTTTTTGTTTCTTTCCTATTTTCTTGGCTTCTTTGCCACTTAATACACAATTTTATAACTTTTTTCCCAACTGAAATTGTTTCATAGCCTGATTATTATAATACATTTTTTACAAGGAATTTTTAAAATTTTTGTTAAATTAAGAAAGTTAAGTACTTAGGTCTTTTTCTTCCCTTATGAGTATTGCAATGAAAGTGTTAATAAAAAGACCAATTTTTTTTTAATACAAGTAGATAATTCCCATACATTAATACATTTTGTAGACCAGTATTTGTCATTATGATGTAAGTTGTCACTTCTTAACAACTATAACTACGTTGACACTTTCTATGAAGATCCTAATTGGTCTTAGACACACATAGGGAGAAATTTGCTCAGCCAGTGTCACTCTTAAGCATGTGTAAGGATCTTTCGATACCTGAGGAATTTTCCCATGAAAGGGATTCAGTTATGGAAGAGAGAATTATCCTAGAGTTTTGCATTCTTCTTGAACACCACTTAAGGAACTTAAGGAACTTAAATCCCATGTCCATTTGGATCTACCTCTGCACAGAAATCTGTAATACCAGTCCTTGAACTGCATGTCTAAGAGAATTCACTACCACAGAATGAATGAGGGTGGAAGGGGTGTGTGGGGGTCATCAGGTCCAACCCCTCTGCTTAAACCAGGATACCTAGAGTCTGTTGCCCAGGATCATATATAGGCATTCTTCTAATGTCTTTGAAGATCCAGACTCCACAACCTTTCTGGGCAGCCTGTGCTCCGGTTCAGTCACCCTCACAGTAAAAAATCACGTCCTGATGTTCCTCTCTTTCAGTGTGGGCCCACTGCCTCTTTTTTCACTGAGCATCATTGAAAAGACACTGCTTCCCTCCTCTTTGCACTCTTCCTTCAGGTATGTATGTGTGCTGCTATGTAGATAAATGTCAAAAACCTCCCTGAAGCCCAAGTAGACAATATTCCCTTCATCTACCAGGCAAGTTGATTCCTCATAGGAGTTTAAAAAGTTGTCAAGCATGAATTTCCCCTGGCAAATCCATGCTGACTACATTATTTTCTCCTCCTTAATGTGTCTGGCAATGTTTTCCAGGAATAGCTGCTCTATAAACTTCCTAGGGATAAAAATTAGGCTGTCTGGCTTGTACTTTTCTGAGTCCTCCTAGCTGCCTTTCTTGTAGATGGGGGTGACATTTGCTTTCACTCAGTCTTTGGGCACTTTTCTCAGTCACCATGATCCATCAAACATAGTAAGAATGGCCTCAGAATAACTAATCTGCTAGCACCCTTGGGACCTGTGGATCCATCTCAACAGGGCCCATGGACTTAATGGAATACTTATGAATTCAGTGACTATGCCCATAAAAATTTGCATGGGCTAATAGGACATATTAACAGGTACCTGCAGAGTGAGTGAAAAGCTATGGAAGCAACCCAACAGGACAAAGAATAGAGTTCCCTCTTAAGACAAAGCATCCTATCATGGAGCTGAGCAGCTTTAGATCCAGGTAGCCTTCCCCTCGGAAAGGACCAAGAAGACATTGTTTTACCTTATCCAGTAATAAAATGTATTGACCATTCACTTGCAATATAAAAAATGAAATTATTTCAGAAATTACTGCCTCCTAACTAGACAATAGTGTACTGACTGGGTATTCCCCTAACAGATGAGACCACCTGCTTGATGTCTCTTATGGATACAAACTATTCTAATTAGGTCATTTGAGTGGGGATTACTGGTCTTTGAACTTTTTTCTGATGAATTTTAAATATCCACTGAAGCAAGGACCTGAACATGAAAATTTCATTTCCCATCAGTGCACTCTAACATCCATGGCTGTAAATGCCATTGTTTCTCACCAACCAAGTCAATAATTTATTACTACAAAGTGGAACAGCTCCAAAAGGAAAGATAAAGGCTGGATAATATTCTCTCTTGGTAAAGCTATTTATCTAAAATGAAGTGACCAGCTTCTAATCACTCACAGGTCTGAAGCTACAAGGAGGGAGAGATGGACCAGGTTTCCTTCCACTGCTGTTCTCTTTGTCACCTCAGTGTTTAATACAGGTATGAAGACATTCAAAAAGATAGATTTGCTGAATTAATAAAATTCAGTCTGAAAAAAAAATTTAGCAGCTGAAGCTAAAATAACAAATGAAATGTAACTAATTCCATGGAAGATTGAAATTATTATTTATTAATTTTGCATTTTATGATGTATATGGTGTAAATTTGTTTTGCATTATTCTACGAGTTTTCTAACTGACACACCTGTCCTTATGAACGCACTGTCCTTACCTAAATACTCTCATATGGAGGAACATGCTCCTGATAAGCAGAGCACTAGGATGGCTTTACTTGACTTTTTATTTTTACTGATGCTTGGTCCTCTAAAATTAATCGTTTTTTTCAATTGAGATGTGTTAATATTGTTCCCATGGTTAATCCTCAGACTCTCCCTGTCAGACCTGTCACTAGTCAGCTATTCTCCTATTTGCCTTTAACTAGTTGAATGTTCTGGTCTAAAAGTAACACCTTCCATGTAGCCATGCTCTTAGTTTCCAGTGTCATCTTGAATCCAAACACCCTCCTCCAAAGTACCATTGGTTCTGTAGTCCACTAAGAAAAAGTGTTCCATCCATGCTTACTAATTTAAAATATTAGGGTATGGTGTCCCTAAACAATTCTCTGCAGTTTAACACTACTTATATTTGCTGTGTTTCTCCAACTCACTTGTAATTCATTTTTGAGTTAGGTTATTGTGAGAATTGCTTCGTTTGGAGAAGATTAAAATGGGTGTGGGGATGTTCTTTTGGCTCTGGTATGAGGATACTTTTCAAATCCATACAAACTTCCTGAAAATGCAAAAGCCTGCATCTTGTATACATAGTGAACTACATAAGAAATAATGGAACAAATTATTATTTAAATTTTCTAATGGCTAGAAAACATTAGAAAAGTCCATAGCAAGTCTTCAGAGCCTCTAACTTTGCAGGCTTTGCAGAACAGGTATCTGTCAGGAATGCCACTGTGCTTCTGCTGCAGACAAATTGACATGTAAAGGAAGAATGAAGTTAAATGTGTTTCAGATGAGAATCAGTGAAGGTGAATATAAATTCTTTTCATCAAAAGGCTTTCCAGAACTTGTTCTTCTTTTGTACTTCAATAACCTAATTGTTTGAATATTTTTTACACTTTGATATTATATTTTTCCCAGGCAGAAGACTTTGCTGCCATGCAAATGAGATAAAATACACATTTATTTATTTATTTATTTATTTACTTATTTATTTCCTACTGTAACAGCAATATTTTCAGTATGCTCCTGTCCAGAGAAAAGCTCTTTTAAATGTTGCTTTTTGAGTTCTTAATTGGAGGAAATGTGTGGATTAACAGCAGCAGATAGAGGTGAAATGAAGGAGATATCCAGTGTCTTGGTGGAGGGTATGCTTGGAAACTGGGATTTAGACAGCATGAATAAGATGTGAATTATGCACCGAGCCTGTAATTTATTTAACTTTTTCAGCAGCTAATTTGTATAAGAGAATGGTTCTGCACTTTTATTACTTAAGTAATCTGTGTATTCTTCTTTATCAATTTCTAAGAAATCAGAAAGAAAATAATATGAATGATGAAGCAAATTAAACATGATAAAAGCTAGCAGAAGTCCTAAAGATTGGAAGCTTGTCTCCCCCTTACTCACAGATTTTTTTTTTAATAAACTGTTATTTTACTGAACTGATGCTGCAATGCAGCACAACCAATTACCATTTGTGCAATAGATAATTAGAAAAGAATAACCTTGTAGATAGAAAGTAATCAACATGTTTATTCAAGAAATATAATTTGAACAATGGAAACAATAACTTAATGTAGCCTGTTGGACTGCGGAAGAGAATATTACAGGATATTTTTTAAATTTTCTGAAAATATATTGTATTACATAAAATTACAAAAAAATATTTTTGGCATCCTTTGTATAACCACATTAGTTTCATCTGCTTCAACTCCCTTGTAATTTTCAGATTCCCCTGCTAAATTTAAGGCAGTATCAGGACATATATATGTGAGGAGGATGAAGTGTCAAGGTGAACAGTACCCTATTCTGTCAAAGTCAGGTATGTCACACTCTGCAAAGTATTTATGACACCAAGATCTGATTAGCACAGCACTGAAACCTAAGTTACAAGCCATAAAAATTGTCAGTTGACACTAAAAAAGCTGTCTGCTGAACAAATTGAGCCACAGTGAACATAGCTGTGCAATATATACATATGGAGCCCAGTTCATTTTCTTAATTTACATTCTTTCCCAAAGCTGTCTTTTCTTTGTGGCTGCATCTTCTCTCAAACTCCCATAGCTTTTAGAGGTGTAAATGCTAGCTGAGATGGTTAGTCTTACAAGATCAATAGAAAGTAGATGGATCTGTAATTTGCTATGTATTCCCCATTGTTCTGCTACTACATGTATTTGGAAGAAGTTCCTTTCTAGCTTTCTTGTAGGCCCCCCTTTAGATACTTGAAGAGAGCTGTAAGTTCTCCTCAGTGCCTTCTCTTCTCCAGGCTGACCAGACCTAGCTGTCTCAGCCTACCTTCATAGGAGAGGTGATCCAGACTGTGACCATCCTCGTGGCCTCCTCTGGATTTGTTCCAATGGGTCCACGTCTTTCATGTCTAGGGATTCCCAGACCAGGACAATTCAGTTTAGGCAATCCACTTGAGTCTATCCCTTTCTTATTTTCCATTTTCCATGCGGACTACTCCAGTATTCAAAGAGGTTTATGGGAATCACAGTTCATGTGAACTTAATCATCTGCATTGTAAATTCTACTGCTGGAACTGAGCAGTTACATTTCACAATTTTGAGCATCATATAAGTGAAGTCTTTTGGTTGAATTCCTGCCTAGCTCTGTTAGTTTAATGCAACTGCACCACAGAATGCTAATGCTGCAAAGAAATAGTGTGTTAAAAAAAACCCAAACAAGCCAATATGAATTCATAAAGCAAAATGACATTTCAACCCAATACATCATTTAATGAAAGTAATTGTTTTAAGTACCACACAGTATAGAAATATAACTTAAATTAGAAAAATGTATTAAAAATGATATGCTATAAATGATAAATCATCGGGGAACCTATAAACAAATTGGCAAACTCAGAGAGAAATGTCAATGAATTAATATATACTTGTGATGTTTTAAACTCATAAATAGAACCCTAGATACTTCCTTAAAGAAAAAAAAAAAGGGTATTTTTCCTGTAGTGATACATATTGGCTGATTCACTACAACCTCACTTTTACAACCCCACTATTTATTATGTATATTAGCCCTATTATCTTCAAAATTTTCAGAGCACCACTTGCATGCCAATAAAGTAGTCTCCTTCTTCCATTACAAAGTTTTACTGTATCTTGATTAATAATCACTACATTGAAGTGATTATTCTGTGATTTCTTTCTACCAATACTCTTTTTTTCAGCCTTCTGACTTCAGAATTTAAAGACCAAGGTATGAAATATGAAGGAATCCACTGACAACTCACGTATATGCTCATGGAACCAGATGACTTTTACATTTTCTTTTGGCATCCCCTACTGGTGTACAGCTGTGAAGACTGCTCCATGACACTGAAGATCTCAAAATGGCTCCTGTGCCTCTTTGGCTGGGTCCTTTTGAATGTTAACAATAGCTGAAGAAATGGCAGGGTAATGGGAAAATATTTATGTTCTCTTCAAGCAACATCATTTCATTGGTTCAGTGAATATACCATCTCCTTAAACAGTACATCTAGTTACACTACGCTTGTTTCACATAGGCTTATTTTATCTCTTTAATATGATTTTGGTTTAGGTTTTATGGTTTCTTTAATCTTAATAACAGAGAAATAAATGTCAAATTTGTCATTCAAACTAAACCATGATGAATATGCTTTGTGATAATGCAGTGAGGCGATGTATAATTTTCCATCAATTCATAAGTCATGTGAAGATGAAAAATCTGCATAAATATTCCAACTCCATTCCTTGAAGACTGGGACAGAACTTTTTCTCACTTTTATTATTACTTATAAAAACTTACTTCTTCCAAAAAGAGTGGAAAAGCATTAGTGACATTACCATCTTTCTATTTGTTGTAGCTGCAGTGTTTCTTGGTATAGAAACCTTGAATCTCACTTTAGGCACCTGGCATATCTGGAAACATGATCAAACCAGGCTCCCTAGAAGAATCAAAGGAGACAAACTTGCATATCAGATTAATAAATTAGGAATTCTCTCTTGGCTGCAGAAGTATTGGGCCGCTGAATTTTTAGATAAAATTTTTCTAGGACACTAAACATATGCTGTTTTCTCACCATTATTAAGCATGCTCACGTGAATTTTGTCCATAAAGGACCTCAGAAATGGACAACCTCTGTCTAGTCTATGATCACAGGGTCTGCATATGAATGGGAGCTGAAGGATCTTTCTGTGGATACTTACTAAGAATAGAAATTAAATAATTTTTAGTAGAATTCAAATATACTACTGAAAGCTGATGTTGATCAATGACACCTTCCAAATGATGATTTCTAATTGCAGATTTTGCTCATTCTTTGAATGCTTATTAATCTCTAGTGAGTATAAAATGGGAGTATGTACTGCTAAATATTAATACTTCCCATTAATCTTAAAAAGCAATTATGATTTTCAGTTAGATAGAATAATATTATCATATGTGTCCTGTCAGGTTATCTATTGGACAGAACTAGCCTCTTCCTTTTTTCATAGACTGCTTTGACTCTTTACCCACACATATCTTTATATTCTCTTTTTTTTATAATCAAAATGTGTGATTTCTTCAAATATAAAGTTCACTGATATTTAAATAAACATAAAAATCACTATTATTTAATCTCTTCCCCCCCCTTGTTTCTATTTTTACTGTAGGTTATTAGTGTTCTTCTAGAGTTAATGACTAGAATATGCCTTTTTTTCTAGATGGGATTTATGAAGCATAAACAGCTCAGTGACTTGCTAAATAGGTAATACCTGCCCGCAGCACAAGAATACAGGAGTCTTTGTTCCCAAGTGCATACTTTAATTTTATACAATCCATTTTCTTCCAGGTATAGACTATAAACTAAGAGGATTTATTTCCATATACAGTGAAAATATTTGCCATGGACCTTAACTTTCAAAACAAAAGTCTTGAAAGTGTGCCTTATATTTAAGTAAGGGATAATGCTGACACCAGTGACATTAATAAACATCCGCAAGACACTGAGGCTATTTCTGTGTGTATAAGTTGCACAGGGACAGGAAGAAGGTTTGCCATTATTCATGCTTAATTAGCAGCACCATCTATGACATTGCTTTCTGAATGCCAGCTCTTCCCCAGGAAGTATCTAGGCCTGGGCAGCACACCCCCCAAGGCAGTACAGAGGAACAAACCCTGTGTGGTGATGAGAGAGTTTAACCAAGAGTACACAATAAGGCTTTGCCATCTAAGCCTGAGATCAAAGAAATGTCCCTTGCAGAAAATAACACGTAACTGCATCAAAATTGATTTCTTTAAAACTGCTGTACCTTTATCCATGAATCAATGTGTTTGTCTACAGAGATATCTTACTTCCCGCAGCTCTTAGAGTGCACTAAAATACATTTCCTTGTATTTCAGAGGGTCAAACATTTCATTACATCTGCAGGGCAAACTGTACTGCCAGGTACAGACCAGTATCTACACTGGACCCAAACCTTGTTTCTTTTGAAATTTTTATTGAAATCAGATGCATCCCTTCTTGATATTTAAAATGTTCAGTAAGAGTCATGAAATAATATCATGTGGTATCAACTGTTACTTAATTTCAGACGTAGTGAAGGAGAAAATTAAGTTTCTACTTTTCATCTTAAAGTGCATCTGACTTGGTTGCCATGCTGTTTCAGTGGTTTTGTCTATGCCATTTGGTTGAACATTGTTGTCCTGGTGAGATAACATATTTTTTATTATTTTTAAAACCTCATTTTAGTCCATACCACACTATCTATACAATTTATGTTCAGAACATAGGCTGCTGTTTCACTGTAGTATAGAACAAATACAGTAAGAATTTATTTTTCTACTTTTTGTTATAGAAAAGTAGATGGTTGGAGGTCCAGCCTCTCAAGATATGGAAAAGTATTGAACTGACATCATCATATATTTCATTGAATAGTAGTTTCTGTGAATACAAATACTGCACTGTAGTTTCCCAAAACATTTGGCAAAAATGTTTGGGTTTAGGTTTTATCTGTCCATAAAGGTAAAACTAGTTGAAATAATTTGTCCTGCTTCAGGGTAACAGTCATTCAGCTGAAGGGTAAGGTTTCCCAAAAGGCATAGATTCATTCCAGCTGCCTTTTTTTTTTGCTGTTGCTACTTCCCTTATGGTAAACAAACAGCTAGCATCAGAAGTCAAAATGTGATTTGTTCTGGGAAAAAACTTTATACATACATAATAAATAGTAATAATACAAGTATTTCTTACAATTCCATAACCTGTGACCCATACAGCTAATATGAAATAATCCCATATTTGAAGTTCATAAAACAGGTATTTATAAAATTAATTAAATAGAAATAAATAGGATGGTGTTTGTTAACTCAATACAGTATTCAAAGCTACAAAGTAAAACTCTAACGTTTCATGTGGGTTTCTATTCCTCTTCCCCCAGACTCAAGGAAAGACTGTGTATTCCACAGGTGTATTCTGGATGTGGAAAGAAAACCTTAGAAATGGAGACTTTGATACTTGTAACATTTCTCAGCAGTTTAATATTGGTTACCTACTTGCTGCAGTGCTTTGATTTCTGGCTCTCCATTTCTTTAATTCCTTTTATTCTGAACAGCACAAGGATGCGTGCCACCATTTAGAATGCAACAGGGGTAGGACATTTGCAAGGTTTCCTCAGTAACAAGAACACCACATAGTTCATATTTACTGAGAGAGAGTCAAGTAAGAAAATGTAGTTCAATACTTTTGCCAGTAAAATAGGATCAAATTCAAAGATGGAGTTTTCAAAACTCCCAATGCCTAGTGTCAAGCAGGCATCATCATTTTTTTTTTTCTGAAAAGAAATGTCTTTATAGTACATCCTAGCTATCTTCCATGGGCCAGAAAAATTACTAAATAACTAAAACTTCAAGTTATGAGTGCCTTTTAGTCCTAACAAACTCTGATTAAAATTATTCTCATAAAAGAGCTCAAAATATGTCCTGAAGATTTACTCATAGAATCTGCAGAATAGAGTAGGAAAAGACACACACAGGGTAAGTTCATGCTTTTCATTTTAATATCATCTTCCTTACATGCACAGGTCAGCTACTGTCTGCTTTGTAGCAAGGGTGTAGAGCCAGCAGTGTGTTTCTGGCCTCAATATGCAAACTTCTGCATATTAGACTGTACTATGCTGAATGTCAAAACCTAGCTTAGCTTTTTTGTCCCTTTTGATAAAATAAAGGATTTTTAAGATGCTCAGAAGTTTTTTTTTTCATTAGAATATAGTAATAATAAAGTAATAATTTTATTCCTGCTCCAGTTTAAGAAGAGGTGAGTTAATATATTTGTATATTAGTATATAGTCATTGCATAAATAAAACAGAATATGAGATCTAGACAAAAAAGATCAATCTCACACTTTTTAATTTTACAAATATTAGTTGCACAGTGATTGGATTTTTTTTATTTATCCACTAAACCTTTTTATTTAAATGCAAAATCTACTTACGATATTGTAAACAAACTCTTCACATGGTGCTTAATAAAAGAGCAACTGAAATCGCTGAGAACTTTTCCTGTTTCCAATAGGCTTTATATAAATCTGATTGTCAGCAAGAAATATCTGCAATGCAGATATAATTGTCTTTTCTCACATTTGTGACACTTGTAGAGACTTGTTTATACTCATGCCACTGTGACTCAACAGGAACCAACTCAGTACAGCCCATATATCCTTCAAAGACTGAAAGCATGCTTCTTGTTAATTAAATATGTATGCGTGCATGTTTACAATGACAACGTATGTGCTGATTGATTTATTCTGTGCCCTCGCTTCTCATTCCACTTGTATTCAGCTGTTAATTGAATGCTAATAGGATGGGTTTTAGCCTCATAGGAGGCTAAAACCACTAGCCTCCTATGGTGGAGCTATTGCACCAGTGAACAGAGGAAAAGCTATAAATGTCACCTACCCAGACCATTGATAAGGTCCTGCACAACATTCTTACTTCTGTATTGGAGAGATATGGATTTCTTGAGTGAACTTTCAGATGGATAAAGAATTGGATGGAAGGAAGGAAGGAAGGAAGGAAGGAAGGAAGGAAGGAAGGAAGGATGTTCAAAGAGTTATAGTCAATGGCTCAACATACAAGTGGAAACCAGTAACAAGAGGCCTCCCTCAGGTGTCTGCACTGGGACCGATACTATTTAATAAATTTATTGATGATGTAGACAGGAATATCAAGAGCACCCTCAGCAGACTTGCAGGTGACACCAAGCTGAGTAGTGTGGTTGACATATCTGAAGGGTGGGATGCCATCCAGAGACTGGACAGGCTGGAGGAGTAAGCCCTTGTAAATATACAAAAGTTCAGCAAGGCAAAGTGTCAGTACAGACTGGGTGATAAAGGCATCAAAAGCAGCCAGACAGAGAGAAGGGGCCGGGGATACTGTTCAATGAAATATTGGACATGAACTGCCATTATGCACTTGCAGACCTAAAAGCCAACTGCACCAAAAGTGTGGCCAGCAGGTTGGGAAAGGTGATTTTCCCCTTCTAATCTGCTGTTGTGAGACCACACGTTGAGTATTGCATCCAGCTCTGGGGTCCTCAAGGAAAGAAGGTGACCTGCTGGAGTGAGCCCAGAGGAGGGCCATGAAAAGTATCAGAGAAATGGAACATCTCTCTTATGAGGAAAAGCTGAGAGAGTTGGTGGTTTTCAGCCTGGAGAAGACTGTAGGGACACCTTATTGTGACCTTTCCATATATATAAATGCAGCCTATAGGAAAAATGGAGATTTTTACCATAGGTCTGTCTGTAAATCTGTTTGTTTTACAGACAAAGGAGTAATGTGTGTAAAACTGTTTGTTTTACAGACAAAGGAGCAATGGTTTTAAACTGAGAGAATAAAGGTTTAGATTGTATGCAAGGAAGAGCTTTTTTAGAATAAGAATGGTGACACATTGAAATAGGTTGTCTAGAGATGTTGTAGATTTCCCATTAATAGAAATGTTCAAGGCCCGGTTAGAGGGGGCTTTGACCAACCAGAATCTAAAATCAACTGTCTCTGACCAAGGTTGATGCTTAGAACTAGAAATTCTTTAAAGATTCCTTCCAACCCAAAGCATTCTATCATTCTGTGATTGCAGATAAGAGTGACAACATCTCTTGTTGTATTGATACAGGCATGAGAGTAGTATAGAAACAATTTAAAATGTGTTTACTTTGATTTTAGAGTCATGCAATTTTTATCCTCAATATATGTTCTATAACATGCATTTTTAAATGTTGTATGTGCAGCACTGAATAACACATTTTCAATTCATTCTAACTAATAATAAAGTATAGAATAGAAATGGAAAATCTTTTTAACCTTTAGGCATTACCACATTACTTACATAATGCATAGAATTTTAAAAAAGGCCAAACAGTTTTACAGACAACTGTGTGTTATTATTTTAAGTGTGATGTAGTAATCGATGCCACTGTTTTCAGATATCTGTGTTTTTTCAAAAACAGGCAAATAGATATAGGTAAATGTGCGACTAATGGAAATTTTAAACCTTTGTAAGAAGTTGAATGATGTCCTCCTCTGAAATTCAGTTTACTAATACTAAGATCTTGATCCTGCAGGTCCTTCTGAGGTGTATAGTACCTAGTGTACACGCAAGCTCCCCCACTCTCCCCAACAGACATGTTACTGCCAAACAAGAGTAAATTTCAGATTCCAGAGCACAGTGAGGAGGCAGGGACCAGATGTGTCTATGGAGACAGAGGCTTAATTACAGACCTCGATTGTGCTAGTAAGATCCTGCTTAATTGTGCATCCTCCTTTGATAATTCAGCCCAGCTGCTCTGCAGCTATAAGAGCCATACGGCATAATATGTCTCAGAATACTTTATGCTTTTAATAGAAAGATTGACAGCAATGTGCAAAATAATGCTTAGTCCAGCCCAATATATAGTTGCACATGGTAATAGAAATCAGTTTGTATTTATTTATTTTGTCTTCTGATAAATGAAGATTGAGTAACTGAAATTATAGGCTCCTTTACATTATACCAAAGTCACTTGTTCCCCCAGTAAGGTCAAGGCTCTGGTTTATTAAAGGATGAGCTGCTCCAAAATTTCCATTTTTAAAGGAACACCTCACTGAAACTAGACAAGAAAACAGGTTCTAGTGTATTTTCCTATAATAGGAAAGGATTAAAATACATATGTCAGCATACAGGTGTTATTTTACCATATATGAGTACATGCTGCTGAAATCTGTAATTAAAAGCTAGACTTGGTATTGCCAAGCTAAATGTCCTTAGAAAATTGTGATATCCTTGAAGAAGAATTATGAAGTACTTATTAGATGAGGAATTGGTGTTTTCCTCTAGTATGCACTATTGATAAATGATTAACAGAAGCTAGTTAATCAATAAAAAAACTTGAAGTCGTGTAAAATTTGGACTTATTTACTTCCTCTGTCTCTGCTTCCAGCCCTTAGTATTAAAACTGTACCAGGATATATAGTCCTTTCTGCTTGCTCCTGTGCTTCTTAAATTCCTGGCTGAACAAAATGTCTATAATGGATGCTGATAAAGCTTGGAGCAACCCCATGACTGTTTTGTCCTTGAGTTCAGCCTCGCCTCCCTGTAGGGAGGAGTCAGAAAATTCACTTGAAATAATTTTGTTTGCTCTTCCCTCTTTCTGCACTGAATTCAGATCATTCAACCCCCCAATTATGCATTTTTAAGTCCTTGTTCTCACTTTCTCCAGCTTTTATATTACACAGGGGAAAACATACAGAAGGTGAAAATCATGAGCAGAAGGCCTTAAGGCTATGTCAATACCATTAAGGAAACTATAGCTGTTACTGCTCTGGGGACCATGTACACACATATTATCAAGATGGCCTAGGATATGTTTTTTCTACAGTCTGAGTAGAATTTTCCAAAGCTACCTCATTATGGTTTGGGGATACAAAATTGCAGGGATCATTACCAACAGGAGTAAAGCACACAGAGTTTGAAATGCATGAAAGGAAGTGCTCCATGGCACTTGATCTCAGCACCAGAGAATGTTTTTTCATCAATTTCATTAATTAGAATGCAAAATGAAAACCCATACAGGAAGCTACTGTAGAGACAAAGTCAGCAGTACAGCTTAATAGAAAGCACCCAAGGATCCCTCCCTATTCCTGAATCCAAGGGGCACCATGTACTTAAAATGTAAAGGGTTTGCACATCTTTTAAGGGACAGTGGGAGCAATCTGTCCACACGATTCACCTAGTCTACCACCTTTTGTTGTCTCTGTGCATGGTTCTTTGCCATATCAGGATGTCCAGAGTCAGTATTCTTTGTTCTCTTCAGCAATATGACTGAAATTCACCTTCTTGGTTGGTTTGTTTTGTTTGTTGGATGTTGAGGTTTTTTTGTTGTTTTTTTTTTGGGTCAAACTCAGAAACTGACAGTAGCAGAATGGGAAGTATACAATCCAATTTTCTATAAATGTATCTTTTATCTTCCTACATCTCTCCTCTGAGCTTTTTGCTTCTTAGGATATTATATTTTTTATTTTGTCTTAAGAATAATTTCTTTTTAATTTTGTGACCAGTGAGTAACTTTGTTTTGATGTCACTGTTCTTATCATCCCTTACTAATTCCCACTGGATTTCCACTTCCAACAGCAATAACAGTGAAGAAAAATAGGGAGGGAAGAGATGAGGTACAGTGTTTTATGAAGACACTACATTTGTTATGAATACACATTTTAGAAAGGATGCTGTAAATTCCTTTTTTTGATGCAACCATATGCACATTTTTTTGTTACAGGAAATGTATCAGGAATATTTGAAAATATAAGTTGCAGTCTAGCAGTCATGGTTCATATTCCTCACTTTGATTCCTAACTTCACCTCGCTCTTTTGCAACAAAAACATGGAGGCAACAAAATGATCAAGACACAAAATTTGTTATTGGAAGTCATATGTTAGTGAAAAACCTCTCAGTGCAGCCTCAACTAAGATGATATTTCAATAGACTATAGTTGGGAAAAATAAAATGTTTAAAAAATCAAATGTTCTGAAATAGGATATTTAGGTGGGATGGTTTATTCAAATAAGATCTCATTTGGGTCATTGAATATATCAGTTGCAGTAATTAATTATTTTATTAAGAATTAAGTTTAAAATGTCAGTGAAACAATATATCTTTAATTATAAGCAACCTTACCATATCATGTTGTTTTATTCTGTTCTTCAACAGCAGAGTATCTAAATCCTTTCTTAAAAAATTATATAACTCTCCTCTGCTGTATGTACCTAATATACAAAGTATATATTTCTGAAGGAATGAAGATTTAAAGAGAGACATGAGACACAGAGAAAATAAAGTGGGCAATTTGGAAGAAAGTAAAAGGTGTGGAAGGAATAATGAAGCAGGGTGTCTGTAGCAAATGGACATAAAATTTGCAGGCTGCAAAATTTCCTGACTCAGTGAAGGAGACATAGAAACAGGGAAAGACAGAAAACAGTCTCAAATAATCTTAAGGAATTCACCTGTGGCCATTTGCTTATAATTGTGTCCTTTGAAATACCTGGGTTTGAAAGCATTTGATGAGAAAGGCTGGTGTTTTTATTCTAATGAAACTGCATTATTAAGGTTACATCAGCAGTGGATCAGGAGTAAGTTGATGCTTAGTGTCAAGTTCTGGGGTTGATAAATACTTACAAACATTTCAGTTTTTATAAAGCTTACTTATAAGCATTTTAATTTTCTTAAATGAATTATTTTTCATTTTTAAAATTAATCCCGTTATTTGAAATTTCTGTAGTTTTCATGATTTTCTTCTTCATATTTATATAATTTTGTATCATCTCACCTAATAAAAACATTCCCTCTAATCTCCGTCTTAAACTTCCAATTGCAAAAATATTAAAATAAATTTGAAATCAAATTACCTCCTCAAACTGATTTTATTCAGGAATGTATAAAAGTATCCAAAGCCAAAATTACAAAATTAATGCTAGTTTAATTTTGGTTTACTGTTATTAAATTTCATTTTAACAATAGAAATCAATACCAGTTTATTGCATTAATGTTATCTTCAATATTTTGAGCACTACAGAAGTTTCTTTTTATTCTATACAGTTAAATAAATAAAATTAAATAAAGCCTACTTTTCTTTTCCTGTCATACACCAGTGGAAGGAAAGAGAAAACCTCTTTCAGTTTAGATGACATATTTATTGACTTAAATTGGGCAAACCTTATAATTTTTTTCATTACTGGAAAATTTTTAGCAAAATCAGTCTATCACACACTTGCCACAGCCAAAACAATTTAAACAGAAGTGCATCAAAGGAGAAAATCACCATATGCAGAAGGTTTGTTTAGGACTCATGAAGAATTTATATGCTGCTTTATTTTCAAGATGCCAATGTTTTGAAGCTGTGTCCTGAACATAGTGCTTTTAAAAACACTTTTAGCAGTACGGGGTTATGATATCCTACATAAATCAGTATTTCACAACTGGTCATATAAACACCTAAATTCAATGCTGACTTTTACTACTGTTCTTATTAAACTTTACTGTTGTTTTAATGTGTTATCAGTGAAAGAAAAGAAAAAAGGAAAGGAAAGGAAAGGAAAGGAAAGNAAAGAAAGAAAGAAAGAAAGAAAGAAAGAAAGAAAGAAAGAAAGAAAGAAAGAAAGAAAGAAAGAAAGAAAGAAAGAAAGAAAGAAAGAAAGAAAGAAAGAAAGAAAGAAAGAAAGAAAGAAAGAAAGAAAGAAAGAAAGAAAGAAAGAAAGAAAGAAAGAAAGAAAGAAAGAAAGAAAGAAAGAAAGAAAGAAAGAAAGAAAGAAAGAAAGAAAGAAAGAAAGAAAGAAAGAAAGAAAGAAAGAAAGAAAGAAAGAAAGAAAAAGAAAGAAAGAAAACAAAAGAAAGAAAGAAAAAGAAAGAAGGAAAGAAAGAAAGAAAAACTATTTTATTTGGTATTTCAAATAGGATGGCGAACATGAATGGATATTTTATTGATGAAACAGTAAATATATAAAATCTTTATCTTTAATTCTCATTACTGTATTCCTACACATGCGATAAGAAAATTATAGGAGTTCACCTACATCTAGAGGGGAGAAACTTTATGTTTGTCTCACTATAGTTTCTCTTGCCCAGAATTGTATGGGAAGTCACATATCAGGGTGTAAGAAGTGAAGCTGAAGTGTTTTATTGTAAAGCAAGTCTGAAATGCAAAGCAGCTGGGTGAAGAATGTAAAATCTGTTGCCTCTTCTTCCCCTCTGTTGACTTTCTCTACATCTTGTGCCTTTAAGAAGCAATACAGAATATATTCCATTGTCAAATACATCATGATATGAAGTGCATTTTAAGTATTTCACACTGGAGAGAACCTTTGCAGTTATGAAAGTTATGTGATGTGAGTACAGAGTCTGATAAATGAATATTCAAATACCTTTAATGAAAACAAAGATAGTGCCATGTAATTTAAACCATTTTATTCTACCCCCTTTGGTTTTTTTTGGTCTCTTATACTAAATGAAACTTAATTAACTGTACTTCAAATGCTGACTAAATACTTACATATGGATTTTGCAATTTGACAAGCAAGCTATCTTTGATAGATTTAAGTTTGAGCTTAACAAATGCCTATTCCTGACAAAAGAGCTTGTGATTAAAAAGGTTTTGCAAAACTTGCTGGTGTGATAATATCTTGTGGGTTTTCTCATACTGAGTAATTAGGATCTTAATTTTTCAGGGGGTATGACATATTTCTGTGATTTTTTTAAACCTATCAAATTTTATCACATATTAAAAGTTTTCTTTTTTGAAGAAAACTTTTTTTATCTTACGAAGTACATCACTACAGGAAGACAAACGTTAAGTACACATACAATTCATTCAGTGCTTGTCACAATCTTCCAATTTTATTGCTCCTTCTTTCTCAACTTCAGTAGCAGGCTTTTTCCACACATTGGTTTGGTTGTGCTGATTTTGTTCCTGGTATTTCCACAACACATTTTGAATCAATTTTTCAGTAATTCTTTACATGAATCTGTATCCAGCTGAGAGTTCTCATTCTACAGGAATCTTTCTCATTGTGTGTAAATGGTCCTACTTTAAGTGCTGATAGAGAGCTTGGTGAGTTGTCCAAATGGAGATGCATAATATTATTTAAAATCCCATAGTGTTTTCCAAGAGGTGCAAATAGAGCTATAATTTACAACACTTCTAGATTGTTTGGAGGCTGGGTAGCATGCCATTGGACAAGCTATTAAATAGGGTCTGTAATGAATAGCATTCTTTTTTAACTATATTGAAACACAGATCTGTGGAACTAATGTTCTCAGAAATGTCAAGAGTTGCACTTTAAAATATTGGGGTCTGACATGATAGACAATATTTATGTTTGCATCCTATGAAATAAAAGACCATTTTTAGAGGCAAAAAAATAAATAGGTTTTCCAGCCATCCACAACAAAAACCCGAACCTCAGAATATCTATCACATGTAAAAATTTCTAAGTTCAGGTAATTTAAGCAAAATCATGATCTAAGTGACTTAGTGATTTATTGGTGACAAGTAATTAACAAGCGATCTGTGGATACACAGCCAAAATCAATAACAACAATACAGAAGATAAAACACTGTACTAGACATTTTAAAAAGTCAATAAACACGTATTTCTAAACACCACTCCACAGCCAAAGACCCTCTCTCTGTCTCTCTGTCACACGTACACACACACTCATTCACACAGATATAATTTCTATATAATTTCTATATAATTTCACAGATTATATAATATAATGGAGGTCACCAGTATGAAATTAGATTATATGATATAATGGAGGTCAACGTGAGTAGGGGAGTCTCTCCATGTTCAGCCTTTTTGTGGGAGATGAGGGTGCCCTGACTTTGAGGGCACCTTGCTGACAAATGCACTGCTGGGATAGCACTGCATGGCCTCCTGCTGGCACAGCCAAGGTGTGGTTCCTGCCTTGTCACCCTGAGTAGTGCACCCTGCAGTGCCACCTCACCCAGCAGAGCACAGCTGCTTAGGCTTTAATTTCTTGTTCATGTTTATTTCAAGCTGCCTCTTTCTTTGTTTCAAAAGTCATTTTGAAATTGGGTTTAACTGAAGCAATGAGAACCTGTAAAGAATCCTACTAATAAATATATGATCAATCCGATAAAGTCTGTGAAGATTTCCAAAAGGAATTTGACAAGGCTGATCTCCAAAAGATGTTCAATAAACTAAGCAGACTGTGCTGCTATCATTTTAGCTCCCAATAATCTCATCTAGGCTCCCTTTCTGATAATCTTATCTAGGTTCTCTTTTCTGTGAAAGTCTGGATTAGGGACGAATGATCTTTTGACTCTACGCCTTATTTATTTATCTGATTTTATGCAAAATCATTCAGAGTCTTTCCACTGATCACTTTTTTGTTGAAAGAATAGGCTCACTCTGATAACAAGAAAGGACCTTCTGTGCTGAAATTTATAATAGCTCCAATCTGAATGTAATTTTTAGCAATGATTCTGACATCTAAAAGACAATGTCCTTCCTGAATAACCAGGAATCAAGTAGCTTAGAAATACTTCTCCTTCATGTTTCAAATATTCCATTTTGATATTTTTTATATTTTTGAATATTTTTCTATTGACCCTTTAATTATTTTATAGCAGTAGTTTCTGAAATAATAGGTGAAATATAATGGCCACAGTAATTGGTATTTTAAGGAAAAATATATGTCAACTGAAAAGTTATAATAACAGTCCAAACATTATAGCAATTGCTCTTAAATATTGTGTTTGACCTAAAATATTTCTATGTGTTTTATCTTTTGAACAACTTTACTGGCTATATAATAGTTTTCTTTACATTACGTTTGACTTAAAGAAAGGTTTTCATAAAGTCTAATGACAGGTCATAATGAAAACCAAAATAGTCCATCCCCAAAACCTAGGATGCTCTCTTGAATGTTTTGAAAGGTGATACAGTCAATGAATTAGATAGGTAGGAAGGTTATTACATGTATGATTTGGGTAGTATCAGTAACCCATAGTTGCACCTTCATGGTTTTGTAATACTTTAATAGCAAGAACTGCACACTGGTATACTGGGAAAAGTGCACCTTTATAAATTAATTAATGACATGTGGCATAACTATGATGTAAATCCAGAAATCCAGAAAAAAGAATGGTAGTAGAAAAATTCCATTGCATGTACTTTGCAGAGGTCTGCATTAAGTCATTTTACTAGGCTTTGAAAAGTTTTTCAGGCTCCTGCCTGATGTGTTTCAATGGGAATATTTCTGGCATTCTGTTTCTATGGGCAGCTGGAAAGAGAAGATGGCAGTCCTGAAAACAAGTGCTTTTAAATTTGTCTGTCTTATTAAGACTAGAGGTCTCTTTTTCACATGCTGATCATGTCAACTTCTACTGTGGAAAAGCATGGCTTTGGTTCCAAGCAAGGAGGTTTTGTTATAATAATTTTAGTGATTTATACAATCTTAATATATATATATTATTTAAAGGATTTATTATCCTCTTTGAAATGAATTGATAGACTGACAAAAGGAATAAGATGATGGCAGGTGAGGTCTTAAGATGATGTTTTGCCAATACGTAAAATGCATACAATGTATTGTCTATTCCCAATATGCAGACCATATTGAGACAAACGTATTTACAGAGTGTTTGATTAGACGCATATCTGCTTGCTCTCAAAACACAACTATCTTCAACCTGTCAAAGGACAACTCACCTCCAGCTGTCACCTTGCATTTACAAAGAAGGTTTCTCCGTTTCACAAACAGATGGCCTCATCTGAATGCTCATGAGAGCTGGTGTCAAAATTTGCAATGACTGTAATGCTGCAGGGCCATGTTTAATAATACCATGCAATCTACACTTTATTTTTCATCTCTAGCTAAAATACATTAATTTTATTTTATTTAGGAAGATAAACTGTGTGCTGCTGAGATATTTAGGATGGAAATATAAAAAACCCAAAGAATAACTTAGTTTTGTCCATTTATTTTGACTTAGCCTGCAATGACTATCAGAATTCCATTGTACTAAAAAACCTGAATACCTTTAAGAAATAGCTTCTGCTGGAAAGACATCTGCAACTAGATACCAAGGCCAAAAGACCTGGATGCTGTGAAAACAGAGAGACCTATTTTCCACTAATAAAAGGTCCTATCCCAAAACTCCAAATAATATCTATGTCCACAAACAATTATATGGGGGGAAAAATGTTTTAGTAGATACAGTTTACAGAAATCAAGTAGCTTTTCTAATAGACGTAAATAGCAAGAAAGGATTGAGAGATATGTAAGATTTTATGTGATTGAACATATTTTTAAGAAGTGGCAATAGAAACAATCATGGGGAATATAGACATGATAATTAAAAATGTTCAAAATACGTAAGCAAATAAGAAAAAAAAATCTATCTTGAATAATAGTAGGAAATAAAGTAGGAAGTGAGGTTAACAGCCAGTTAAGTATTTGTTAAGTTAGTTGCAGATAGGTTTCTTTCATCCTAATAAAAAGTTTTTTAATAAATGTACAAGAACAAGGCATGTGATGAAACGTTAGGGCAAAAGATTGCTGCAACAAAGCAAATAATACCCAAGGGGATGAAGAATGCAGTAACTGGGGTGATAAAGATTTATTGGGATGAGGGTACTTCGTTATTTACTTTCTGACTCAGGATCTTAGATAAATTGATCAGCAGTGCTTTAATGACCTTTCTGACAAAAAAAAAAAAAAAGTGCAAGGAAAAACAATATTCCCTCATAACCCCTAGGAAGGCCAGGAAATATTGTTATTATTATTATCTAAGACAGGACTCTTGTGAGGCTAAATAAAATTAACCACAGAACATTATTTGTCTTTCATTTCTGTGGAGGCTGATTCTGTAGAGTTTCAGTTGAGGATCTGGCTGATTTATGTATTGTCTGGTTCTTCCATACTCAGTAAGGAAATTTAAAACCTATTTTACCTGTGAAGAAATTAGAAAAGAGCAAAGTCTACTTTTCTGGCAGGGATACTGAGGGGGAAAATGAGAATGAACCTAGAAAGCTAAAATAATGACCTTTCTGTGCGTGGGGGGGGCAGGGAGGGGGGGGAGTGTTAATACCTTTCTTTCTTTGGCAATTTTTAATCACTAAATCACTCTGTTGCTTCTGATAGATTACCATTATGATAGAAGCTGCAGAATTACATGCTGCATTGCCTCCAGGAAGATCACAATAGAAACTGGAAATTCAGTGAATGAAATTAAGACTCCATGTAAAAAAAAAAAAAAAACCAAAAAAAAACCCTAATTCTCTTCCAACAAGATGTTTTATTAACATCTTAATTCTTACAAATAGTAATGTTTATGTGATATTGACCAAATGAGGATGCCTTATATCTGAACTAGTAAAACTAGGCTGCCTTCCTAGTTAGAGGAGAGAAAAAATAATGGTTTATTTAATCCTAAAATATATATTGATATTTGATCAGATGAGTTAGATAACATGCTTCTCATATTTTGTTTTATTTTATATTATCCTGTGTTCAAGGATTAGGGACATATGATACACCTCAAAGATTTCAATTATGTAGATATTGGAAACATCTACAAATTTTCGATATAATTTTGAAATCTTTTGAGGATAGTATGAATTACATTTTAGTAAGGTCTCTTTTCTTAATCCTCAGGAAGAAAAACTAGGAGGGCTAACTGAGTTTGATTAGTTACTAGGAGGGTAGTTTAATTTGTTTAGTCTAAGATTAAAGTAATACCACGTGTTATGTCAAAAACTTAAATACTTAGTGTTACAATCCAATTATTGAGAGAAGCCTCAGCCCAAATTAAATCAAACTAGACCAGATGCCAAAGTCAATAGTCCAGAATGTATTTTACAATGAATGTGAGGCAGAAAGACAGGAAGAAATAGAAAAAGTAGAGAGAGTTCAAGCAGAAGACAGCCACCACCAGCAGTGTCCAGTTGGTCCTTCTTCTCCTTGGGCTTCTAGGTGGCAGGGGTCATTGAAAATTTTTTACTATTTATATGTTTTAGCAAACAAAGGAATTAATTTTCAGTGGCTACACAGCTTGCTTATTCTATTGGTTAAATTATTCCCTCGCTTCTAATGCTAATTGTTCTCATTCTCATTCTTTCTTTCCCATTGAGTTGGTTTCTTTGGTTGATGGCTCCTGAGTCAGTGGTTATGATCTCCCTCTGCCACATTGCTTTTCATCAGAGTTGATTTCATCACAGTTCCTTGAGTTGGCTTTGCTCATGGCCCATAAAGTCTGCATTTTTTGTGTCCATTATCAGTGACCCATTCTGCTCCCCCAGCTTTGTTAACCTGCAGCTGGGTGTGAGAAAATATCTAAACAATTGTAACACCTTTATCCTATCTCAAGTTCCCAGCTGTTGTGGTTTATCTTCCAGTCCAAGTTCCAAGTGTCCAGGGAAACATATTTGGGGGAGCTTCCTTGGTTGTTGTTGGTCTTAGATGACATCTGTCCTGTAACTTGGGGTAATCTTTATTTAACCAGTAATACGTGTATGAGCTTGGTTCCTTACACGGTTTGCCAGTGTGATTTTTTGTCTGAATGCATTACCCAGAATGTGCTAATCAGATCTCACCTCTTCGAGGTCTGGAGTTAGCACCATCCTGCCACTCCCTTCTGTGCTTATCTCATGGCAAATTCCTTCTGTGGCCTTAACAGTGCTTGAGACAGTCAACAGGGATCTTTAAGTCCTTATGCTTGGGAAAAGATTTTTTTTATGCTATATTTGTGCTGAAATGGTAAAAAGGTAACAATGATAAATGGTTTATTTTTAGATTGCAACTATATCCAGCTGCAAAAATGTGTGAAAAGGAAAATTATTGAAGCAGTTATTCACCGTGGCATAGAGAGATACATGGCTCTCTTTTCATGCAAACTTTGCTACAGTACATATGAATAATTTTCTCCACTGGGAATGAATTGTATTTTCTGATACCCCAATTAAATATATATCAGGGTTTTTGTCCTCTTTTAGATCTCTCTCTCTCATTTGAGATTCTATCTCTTTTGTGACTTTTCATCATTAACAAAGCTGAAAGAGTAGACCTTTCTGTTATAAAGAATAAACTCATTTCCTATGAGCATTAAATTATACACTGAATGCATTGATCTTTTGCCATACCTACACCTAACAATCTTTCCTCTCTTCTGCATGGTGATATACAGAACATTCCTGCTCTGTCTCAACTTAGAATGAAGATGAAAGGTCTTAACATATTTTCATTAATTTACAAGTGAATGAGCACAGACATGTCAGTTTACTTCTCATTGAGATTCAAAAGCAAAAGACAAAAAAGGGAATAAAGATAAAAAAATTGTGTCTTTGTCTAGCAAATAAATTATTCTCTCCTTCCGTTAATGTCTCTGGTATAAGTAAGAGTGCTGGAAGGTAAACCAAAGTATCATTTCCTGACCATGCATTTACCTGCTACTTTTATCCCTGTATCTGTTTTGGACCACCACATCTAGCTATTTCCAGGAGAAAGACTGAGCATAACTTGGGGGGGCTATTTGATTCTAAGTTCTTCTCCCAAAGTCATTATGGATGGAAACTGTTTCAAGTTTTGGTTGCCTTTACCTACAAAGTACTCCAAAGATCTCCATTCCAGGCTTTGGAACCCAAAGGCATGCAACAAACTCATCAGAGTTATAAAAAACACTGACCTACCAGTGAGGTAATCATGTAGCACTGCCAGTGTTTTGTACACTTCGAGTTGAAATATATGTATAATCATAGTTTCATAGAATCATTAAGGTTGGAAAAGACCTTTAAGATAATCAAATCCAACCAGCAACTAGCACCACCACCATCCTCAAGTACAACAGGTTTTGGACTCCATCACTTCCCTGGTCAGTCTGTTCTGATGCTTTACCATTCCATGAAAAAATATTTTCTAATTTTTAATGCAGTACTCCTATGGTGCAGCTCCTCTCACTCTCTTGGTTGCTAATTGGCAAAAAGGACAAACACCCACCTCACTACAACCTCCTTTCAGGTAGTTGTGGAGAGTGATGTCACCCCTGGGCCTCCTTTTTCTAGACTGAACAACCTCAGCTCACTCAGCCACTCCTCATTGTGCTCCAGCTCTGTTGCCTTTCTCTGGACACACTCCAGCACCTCAATGTCCCTGCAGCGAGTGGCCCAAAAATTAGGTGATCCCACCCCTATACTCAGCCCTGGTGAGGTCACATCTGGAGCGCTGTGCCCAGTTCTGGACTTTTCAGTGCAAGACAGACATGGAGCTCCTGGGGCAGGTCCAGCAGACGGCAACAAAGGTAATTAAAGAACTGGAACACCTCTCTTATGAGGAAAGGCTGAGGGAGCTGGGCCTGTTCAGCCTTGAGAAGAAACTGACTGAGAAGTGACCCCATCAGCGTCACTGAGGATCTGAAGGGAGGGTGTTAAGAGAGTTCTCTGATCATTTCCTCCTGCATTATGGGGTTTCGTTCTCCCCCCTGTCTGTTTTCCATCTCAGGGAGCTGGGTACCTTGACAACAACTGGTCTTGGTCTTGTTATTAAAAAGTGAGGTAAAGAAGACAGTAAGTTCCTCAGTGTTTTTCTCATCTTTTGTCATTATGTTTCCCCCTACATCCAAAAAAGAATGGAGATTCTCCTTGGCCTCTCTCATGTTTCATAGGATATCAGATATTGCTCAAAGAAGACCAAGGGCCAAGGATAACAAAGAGACAGTCTGAGAAAATCAGATTCTTCTATTTATAAACCTATAGCTGCCAGAGAAAGAGATTAAAATCTCTGCAAAATTTCAGTTAAAAAAGGTCTGACAGCAGAGAAACTGAAAAGCCTCAACTACAGGCTTATGTTCTTTGTGCTCATCTTCAGAAGCACACCTGATTCACAGACTGGAATAAGCTTTTGTCTCTTGGGAAGCCATGTTTGAGATAGCAGCTGAAAATAACATGACAGCTTGAAGTCTATTTGGCTTCCTAAGATACTTTTAAAAAATTTATTTTTATGAGGAGTCCACTCTTGGCACTGATGCTGCTGTAATCCTGAAGCCTAATAACCCAAATGAATGTCAATGATCCTTTTTCACCCATATTCACACTGTATTTTCTACCTGCATTCACACTGTATTCTCCTCACTGCATATTACTGATAAATTAGATGAGGCTTAAGGTTGAGATGCAGCAATTACTTATATAACAGGAGCAGAGATTTAAACTATATTAATTAATCCAAGCCCAAAATTCAGGTTTTACTTCTAAGGCATTTAATTTTATACATTGTTTAATGTTACTTAGTCAAATGGATTTTTTACCTATGAGAGTCCATGCCTCAGTGACAGGTTGCAGTCACATATTGGGTAGAGATGCAGCCCATGCAGGGCCATGTTGGAGCAGACATCCACAGCACAGCCCATGGAGGATCCCATGCTGCAGCAGGTGGATGTGTCCGCAAGGACGCTGTAGCCCGTGGAAAGTCCATGCAGAAGCAAGATCCTGGCTGGAACTGTGGCCTGTGGAGGGGAGCCAGTGCTAGCCAGTGCTAGCCAATTTTGTGACAAGAACTGCGGCTTGCAGGGGATGCAGGCTGCAGCAGCCTGCTCCTGAAGGACTGTATCCTGTGGGAGGAAGCCCACACTGGAACAGGAGAACAGCGTGAGGGGGAAGGGGCAACAGAGAAAATGTGTTATGGATTGAGTCCAACCCCCATTCCTCTTCTGCACTGCTCAGGGGGAGGAAGTAAAAGAATCAGGAGAGACATTGAGCCTGGGGAGAAGCAAGTTGGGAGGAAGTTTTGGGTTTATTTCTCACCATCTACACTGTTATTAACTGGAAATAAATTAAGTTAACCTTCTTCAAGTTTCTCCTGTTTTGCCCATGACCATAATTGGTAAGTGATCTTCCTCTCCTTCCCTCAACCCATGAGCCTTACATCCTATTTCCTCCATTTGTTCTGCTGATGGGAAGTGATAGAAACAAAAAGAAACTTAAAAAGAAGTCAAAGAAGTCATAGGAAAGGATGTATTGTCTGTTTTAAAGATGTAACTTAAAAATTTTCCTCAGGATTTCTTTTGAAAACCCTTGTCAAAATGCATCAGTTTTGATTTTAAATCTAAATTCAAGCTTTCATTAAAGTCATTTAATAAGAGTCTTGAGTTTTTTAAAAAATATTTTAATAGTGAAACACTGCTGACTTGCATGCTACTGGTGATTATATTTGTTGTTTCCCAGCTGACCTGTCTCTCATATAATACCTCTGATTATAAGCTGCAAACACAGTCACAATTCAAAAGATCAATGTAGGAGTTGAACAGGTTGGCTGTATCATAGGAAAAAATGTACAGCACAGCGAGTCAGAAAAGTTTATAAAAGCCTCTGATAACTAATTAGAAACTCAATAACTCCTTTGCATCACAGAAATTACATTTCTGGAAATTTTTTTTCCCTCTCTCTTTTTTTTGTTCTTGTTCTTTAATTAATCAGATGAAGAAGGAAGAGCTAAATTGGATTTTCTCCAAAAAATCTATGACAGTATCTCTTCTCCAAGAGATACTTCTCTTTTTTGCTCCTCTAATGAGCTGAAAATGTGCCTTTCAGCACCCTCAAGTATTTGAAGTATTTATGCTATGTGATGTTCATGGAAGGTAAGGAAAGCTCTCCAAAAAATTATGAAGGCAGTGCCAGCTCTGTGTTGAGCAATGCTACTCAAACTGAACTGCAGTTTCCTGACTGTTCTTAGCGCTTTCTCATGAAGCCAGAAAGGAAAAAAAAAATAATAAAAAAAATATTGTGTGGGGAGATTGGGGAATTCAGAAGTACGTGCAAAGGTAAAAAAAAAGGAAAATTAAAGAGGAAAAAATATACTGGACAGGAAACACAGATGAGAAAATTCCATTAACATGGGTATATAAAGGAAAGAGATAAATCAGAGAAATGTTTGTATTTAAGGAAAGGAATATGCAATTAGAACAAATTGTGTTGTCAAAGTTTATCATAATTCCAAGTTCACACGGTGAAAGGTAGCTTATAGCAGAATAGAATTGGACTTCTCAAATTTGCATATTTACATTTGAATATGCAAGTCAGATAATACTTTGTTCCCTTTGGCTTGTCACTTCTGTTTTATGAGCTTCTTATTTGGTGAGTGGCTTTTGCAGACTGTATTACTATGCTCAGTATAGCTTCTGTCTTTGTTCAACTGCTACTCAGTATACACAAGGAAGGCTTGAGAAGAATAAAAATCTCAGCCCTTTTTTCCTACCTTCCACCTTTTTCTATTGATCTGAGAGATAAAAAGAAGCTATCAGCTAATCAAAGATGAGTGTTTGACCCTTGGTACCAAGTAAAACCATAATAACTAATTTATGCTTCTTGTTTGGATAGATTTCTTGAATACACAAATATGCAGACTGAGTTGCTCAAATCTGAAATTATAATGCCTTTTCTATAATTATGAATTCCACTTCTGGGAATAGAAGTAGACTTCTGTGTCAAAAACAGTACATGTAGGGAGAGGAAAAAAAATCTAAGTTTCCTGTGGGGAACAGTTCAAGTAAAAACAAATAGAGAACTAGTGCTCTTTTAGGCCAGCTGGCAAATCAGGACCCAGCTGCTGTTTTTGAGTCTGTGAAGTTCAGCATCTGCAGGAGCTAGAACATAATTATTATTTAGGTACAGGTGTGCTCCTGAGGGTCTAGGGAGCTCTCAGACCTACACATTTGAATTTTTTGCTCCTGGACTCAC
This sequence comes from Leptocoma aspasia, assembly GCA_013399835.1. Classification (NCBI taxonomy): domain Eukaryota; kingdom Metazoa; phylum Chordata; class Aves; order Passeriformes; family Nectariniidae; genus Leptocoma; species Leptocoma aspasia. The sequence continues at coordinate 622,250 of VXAX01002774.1, forward strand.
ACATTCTGCAGAACTTTCAATATTGCTTGTTGACTTCAGGACCTCTTTGTCAACTTCTGCTTCTTATTAAACAGTAGAAAATTTAATATATTGTATTTCCCTAAGCTTCACTTTCAACACAGCCTCCATCCATACTCACTGCTTCTTAGATCATGTAGACAATAACAGCAGTAACAAAACACTTCTTCCCTAGGACTGAGCCAATTCTTATTTAGTTCTTTCTGAGCTCCATGCAGTGAATCACAGCCCTAGTTACCAATCTCCACACAGCTGTCCACACTAAGCACGTATCTGTTTCCAAGCCTGATTGGGGTTCACTGTTTAATCTACTGCCACCCAACAGAGCAGACAGATATTTCTGTAGTCAGCTGTAGTCCTGCCCAGCTGGATCAGAAAATGAAGTGCAAAAGGCCATATAAGTACTCTCAGCCATTTTTTGACTGTCAGATATTTTTTTTATCACATCAGTCTCCTGTTAAATCAGAATGATAAGAGTGTCTACCTGCAAAAGCCAGTCACACTTGATGAGGAGGTGCAGTGTGCCAGCTGCAGCACATTGCAAGCAGAATCTGAGGCTTCTGAGTTACAGAAATTGTAATTGGATACATGGAAATGTAGTAATGATAAGCCTACAGTTAGCAGAAGATAATATTGATGGTGTTCTGTCCAGGAAAACAATTTTTATGTCATTCCTCCCATATATTTCTTCTGGTTTTTGTTTGATAAAGAGTAAATGGAAAGAGGGAGAAGCTAAAGTATACCAGAAGATTCTGATAGGCAGCAAAAGAAAAGCTATTGCCCAAATCATCCTCATTAACATAATACACGGAAGAATAAACAGCTGTAATGATTTTTTAAAATACTGACATGTGGAAGGGAATAACAGCTACCATCTCAGCCAGCAGCAGCTGCCAACACTGTGTGTAATAATTTTTTAGACTCTGTAGTGCCTACAATAGGCAGCAATTTTGTGGGTGCTAGGAATGCACCAAAGAATTTCAAACAAAAAACCTTTTTATTTTTCGTCCATAGCATTCCATCTTATTATGACAGCCATAGCAACGGAGTCAAAAGCTTGATCATAGAAGTGGTGGCTGCATATTTATAAGGTCCATAGCTCTTGTTTCCCAGTGGATTTTGTGTCATTTCAGTCAGAAAATTGCCTCCAGACAAATGCAATAATAAATTGGAGAAATCATTTTCTGCCTTTTCTTTCACTGTGGTGAGCCTGAACATGTAGGAAAGTGAAAAGATAATGGTCATCATGAAATGCTTGCTTTGGTAGCACTAAAATCATCTAGCCAGTGCTTGTTTCACGACAAAGCTGAATCTTCACAGGAAAAACACCCCACCAACAATTAGTGCTTGCCATGATATAGTAAGAGAATTAATTTTTACTTTGAAGTAAATTTAAAAGTACTAATGTCTTGTATATGTTAAAATTTGTAAACTGTAGACACATTTCTGAAAGATTTAATTACATACATTTAAATTATCTGAAGTCATTAGTGCAAGATGGAGTAAATAATTGCATGTCTGTAATATGAGGTTTCTAAAACTTGGAGTAGGTGCCTAGATTTTTTTGAAATTTTATGAGTAATGATTACTAATCATCCAATAATAGATGGATTAACAATAGTTTCAAATTATTGAGTTCAGAGTTACATACAGCTGATCACGAAGTAGTGCCATCATTATATTGCCACTTTCTGGTGATTGGGAAGCTGAGTCAGAATTTCAAGTAAGCTTGTCTGAATTCCTTGTGTTTACAGTAGAGAAAATTATTCTGTAGATAAAAATTATAAACCTGTTCTTAGAAGAAGAGATTAGGGTCACAACCTTGTGATATATATACAGTTACTGCTATAAACAAAGAATAACAGAATGGAAAAGCTGAATAATTCTTTTTTCTCTCGGGTACATTCAAGTATTAATTTAATTGCATTACTTTCACCTTTAGCAAACATTGTGTCTAAGCTCCTGGTCCTCCAAAACACAACTGCCAAGGGGTGGTAGGTGGGAGAGTTTTCATACAAAGAGTGCTTAATAAATAAGTGTTAAATACCCTAGTGAAGTCTTATTTCTCCAGCTACTGTCATAGGTTAATAGTTTGTAATACTCGTTTCCAAAAAATACCACATTAATAATAATTAAAAAAAAAGAGACAGAGAATTACCAAGGTGAGATATAGCCCTAACCATTTTATTAAGTTTTTTTTAATCTGTTCTCTGAGGGTTAGACTTCAATAAAATAATTGCAAACTATGTTTACTTGTAAAATCTATCTATATGTAGAGTTACTTTGTTTGGTGCATCATCAGAGTTGTGGAAGCCCTTGTCTTATGCAAAATGATCATGTGAAAATTATCTAAATGGGAAAAATCACTGTATTTATAAATTTTTGTTGTCTAGATTCAAAACTGTGATACTTGTTTGGACTGTACTTGTAAGTCAAAGGTATCTAGCCATCTGCTTTCACTATTAGGAAAAACAAGGATAAAGTGTTTCTTTGGTTTATTTACAAGAACACAATAAATTCCAGGAAAAAAATAATTAGATGACACTGTTTCTTTTCTCCACATATAAGCCTCTCTTTTTGGTATTGTTTTACAGTATAAGTTTTCTCACACTTTTCCTTATGAGTTGAGCTAGAAATGCCTTTCTCACTGAGTCTTACTTTCTTTGGTAGGTGAGATTTTAGTGAAACAATTTTCTGTCATCTCTGTTTCAGGAAATGGCACACTTTTTATTTGTTGCTTTTCTGTTCTATGAACCTTCTGCTCTTGCATAAATGACATACAAAAAATATCATTCCTTTTGGTTTTTTTGTATAATGTTTTTAGGCTGCTTTGAGAAGATTCATTATTTAACCTGAGTGCATAAATACAGTTATGTAACTAATAACTAATTGCCAACAAATCTGTGTAAAGGTTTTTCTTGAACCTATTGAAGTTAATGGGGATTCTGTCATTCACTTTGGTGACACCAGAATTTTGTTGGAAAGTTGTTTTCTGTATCTCTGTGATAATGTTTCCTTCTGTCGTGAAATAGAAGATCTAATAAATAATAGTGCATAACTGTTGCTTAAAGAACTAATTTTGAAGTAAGAATTTTTGTACTAAAATATATTTCTGCAACTAAGGAACTCTATTTGCTTTATTCAGAGATTAGATTATTTGAAATATGTTGATGAAATCTTACTTATTTCCAAAAGCTTTAATGACTAAGGCTTAATTCAGGGAAAAGGCTGTACAAAAACAGTCTGCTGATTCATAACTAGTGCTGTCTAGTTATACAAATGTATATTCAAGACATATATAATTTTCTTCAGTGGGCTAATTATTATGCAGCTTGATAAGTTTATGATTACTTGGGTTAGTATTAAAGGATATTTAGATATTCAGAAATCGAACAGGCAGACAATTAAACTATATCATCATTCCCATATGGATTGCTAAATCCATCACTGACCGTATGAAAAGTGTGAAAGAGGAAGCCATAAGGATTGGAGATATTTCCCCTTTTGGAATGGAGAAAACCAAAAGGATCACTGAAAGTACACAAGATGAACACTTTGTAATGTAAAGCAGTTGCCATTATTCTCTTAACTAGGGCATGCTTAACGTGAAGAGCTCTGTGCTCATTGTTGATGGGGAAACCGCTTTCAAACACTGAGGCAACAAATGCAAGAAAGCAAGAAATCAAACACTGACTATTTTTTTTTGAGTCAGCTGGTTGCTGACCATACTTTTATGTCACCTTTTAAACCATGAAGCAGGAAATTTGGGAAAAGGCTGAATGTATCAGGTGGCACTGTGGATGCCTGAAGGGGCGTGTATTCAAATATGCGACATGTAGCTCATCATGGGACTGAACTATTTATGAGTAACTCAAAGAACCCAGACTAAATCTTTACCTTACATGATAGACATATCTGCCCAAGAGTGGAGATTTTCTAAACATAGCCAGTAATTAAAAGTTTTATTTTGCCTAGAATACCAGTGATAATGGGTTAAGTTAAAAAATATTTAAAGGAGTTTGATTGTAGCCTTGTGTTAGGGCTTCAGCAAAAGAAATACACTGAAATGACACTTCAGTGAAGTCAAATTTATACACATTTTCTACTGGCACCAATCTTGTAGTAGAATCTGGTTTTAACAACTTGGCATCCCCAGGGAAAATGCAGGTATATGAGTCACCTGAATGACATAGAAATAGCAGATGTTCAGTGAATATCTAGTCTCTTCACTCTGTCCTATTCTATGTGTTAATTTTAAAAGACTTTTTTTTAAAATCAAGGCAGCTCAATTTGATGTTTGTACATCAGACCATGACATCTGCTGTCTCAGATGCTAAGATATGAAATTCTCTGCTAACTTCTATATACTAATCTGTTTCTAGGATTCATTACATATTCTCTGCTTTGACATTTTAGTTTCAGGGAACTACAGCATAGAGTTTGATTCATATCACTGAAACAGTATTTTTATGCATTGGTGAATTCTTGACCCTTAAAATTCAGTGGAATATTCCAGTGTGTGCTTTTTAACAAAAAAGTGTCTGTTTAAAATGCATTCACCTAACACAGATGTAGGGAATCTGCACAGCACATGGTTATTTTGTTCTGTCCCACTATCATATAACAATCTAGGACAACCGAAAGAATCAAATTCTCCAAGTTATTTTTCCTCACTATTATATCCCATTTTCTCTCTCACTTTTCTAGGTGATGCAGTAGTTCATATTAGCTTAAAAAAAACCAAAACCCAAAAAGCCATGTCCAACCCAGAGCTCTCCACATTATTCATTTATTTTGCTTTGTGCTAGATAGCAGAACCCAGCTTCATGTTGCAGCTTTAGTGAACACGGCAGATTGTTTTTCTATTTCTGTGTATGCAATGTTCACAAGTCTTTTTCTATCCACCCTTAACAACAAAATACACTCTGTTTAACCTGCATTATTGATTTTCAATTCAGAGGTACTTTCATAATGACAATGTGCTTGCCGAAAATTTCATAACGTACATAGATGAATAAACGATTTTCATTTAGGAAAAGAAGATTAAGACTGTTGGTATATTATCTATATTTATCATAGAAATTTCTATAACATTAGCTTGCAATTTAGGTACATATTACATATTGTTTAAGTAAAATATTTTATTGGAATGGTAGTGTCAGTGCATTCATGTGTATTGTGCTGACTTTATGGTTCAGATTTGTACTTGTTATCAGCATCATCTGCTTCCCTGAACCAAATGTCCTCAGCAAATCTGTGGTTCAAAGATGTCCATAAGCACCTGTATGGGCTCACTAGCTGTTCCTAAGAGCTTGTGCCTTAGTTTGCTTTCAAAAAGAATCTAGTCTCTGGACATGAAAAGCTTCAAAAAAACCGTAGGAAAATTAAGTAAATGGAGATGATCTGTAAATTCAATTTACAAATCACACTCTGAATCAAATGCTAAAGTAGACATAGCCATTAATGAGTGATTCATATATAGGTTTATGAATACGAAATTTTCATGCAGTCTTACTTCATTATTGCAACCAAATACAGAGATAGTGAGAGATCAGGTTAAAAGACCGACAAATCAGGCTGGTTTTAAGTCTTAAACCCACACTGCTACATTCATTAACAATGTATTTTAACAAATAATATGTTCATACAGAATATTCATCATCATTATGGCACATAAAAGTCATTAGTCTTTAAAAATATTCTACACTCTCTGCAAGTATACTTTAACTATCAAAATTATATAATGACTGTCTACAGGTAAACTCCTTGGTTGTTTCTTTCTGCCTAAAAGTTATAAAAGGTTTCTTCCTAAAAAACATGGCTATTACATGTCTTCCACGGGAGTGCCTGCCCCAATATTGTTTATTTTTGTATTTCTTTTCTGAATGATCTCTCTTTTTTGTTTTTTAATTTGTATCCTACCACCTGTATGGTTTGTACAAATGTGCTTCCCCTAAAAAAAAATCATGTTTTGAAAAGGTTTAAGATCAGATGTCTTAAACATTTATAAATATGTTCTTGGAAAATAAAAACAAAAACAAACATACTTAAAATTAGCTAGTTAAGATTAAAGGTAGTTGATGACCCTAATGAATTTAATTTAAGTTATGAAGACAGAAGTTTTTCAATAAGTACTTGTTGCTTAATTTGATGTATCTATTATGTGAATTCAAGTGGTTTTTCAGTTTTGAAATTATTATTACTGGAAAAAAAGATTTAAAGTAAGCACAAACTCATCTAGCTACATGTTTTAATCTTCTGATATGAGTTTTCTAGATTGAAGTAATTTCTTATAAATTTGACTTCAGATTAATTCAATCTAAATTAATGTTTTGTGAATTCAAATATTTTTCCTTGGTTTAAATTTTGCAAGTAGAAAAACAAAAGGCAAGTACTATTCTCTTATTCTTAAGAAAGACTTCTCTAATCACCTTGGAACTACTATCTAGATCTCTGTAAAACACATTTTCATGCTTTTTTTCCAAGTGTAGGTATTTGGGATTGCCAGATGATCAGGAGCTCTCAGAAGTTTCTGTTCAAACTCCGAGTAAGAATCTCTCATCCTTTATTTAACAGCAGGAAGACATTATTATTCTGCAACTTTTGTTGCCTGTGGTGATGCCATGACCCATATTGAGAAGAGGCAGTATACCTTAAAATAAAAAAGAAACAAACATACAAGCCCCTTTAATTACTAAAAGTATTAAATTGATCTGGAAGATAAATAAAAGGCTATAGACACCTTTAGGATTGTCTGTAACTTCACCGATTTTCTCTATTGTGCTATTTTTTAAATTGTGAAAAATAATTATAGGTATTTTCTATGAAGAATTGGAAACTCCCAGGTGTCCAGGAGAGGCTGGAAGAACAGAAGAAAATCCCTGCTGGGCCAAACTAATGCTCCATTTAGCCCAGACTGGAGTGTCTGACAAAGGCAGTAAGATTCACTGTTCAGCTTGATCACTTTCTGAAGTAGATTTACCTCATGCTCCCAGTACAACTTCTGTTTTGGACTTTGACTAATCTTTTTATGATCTCTTCATGAACTTGCTGTCCAATGGATTGCCTGATTTTTTTTTTTTTTTTTTATTTTAGGTTAT
>VXAX01002796.1:0-15195 GCA_013399835.1 Leptocoma aspasia
ACTCATAGGGGCAACACCACAATGCTGTAGATCGCATTATGCCAGTAGCTGAATCGCAGGCTTGTAGCAATTTGCTAAAGAGGGAAAATCACTGCACCAACCCCAAAGTAAGCAAAGAGCATTTCTTTTTCTATCCAGAGGGGAAGTGGTGAGCACAGTATTACATGAATTGCAGTCCTCAGTTTCTGACACAGAAATCAGCCATATAGTCAGTTTTCCATACAATCAAATAAACCTACAGCTTTAGCATCAGCCTGACTAGAATACTTCAAATGAATAAGAAACAAATTTAATTAATTATTATATTTACACACATATATATATATATCCTTCATAATTTCTAAAGGAAAAGTAAGACTCATTCTGCAAAGGCTCACAAGCTAAATTTCAGGCATATGAGTACAACTGAGTTAGATGATTGTTCTCACACATGTGGTACTTGAAGGGTCTGAATTTGTAGTCAGATTCTACAGCACATTAGGCATATTAAAGGACTAATAACACTGACTTTATTACATTTTTTACAGAAATGCACTTTGATTTCCTAAACTTTAAAATAAACAGTCTGTACAGGAATCTCTTATTATTGTCCAAGCCAAGGGAATACCATTATGATCTCTGTGTGTGATTGATAGCAGCAAGCAGAACAGAATATTGCCCGTGTGTTCCAATCAGGTCTAGGCCCAGATAGCTTTGGATCGGTAGGAACTACATTGGGAATCCGATTAGGGAACTTTGGGGAGAGAGACACACGTCCAGAGTAGTGGCTTGGAAACGAAACACTTCAATAACTGGAAAATAACAAACTAGAAGGCGAGCAAACTACATGGGAGCACACCAGAACAGACTAGCCGAAGCCCGGGTCCAGGGTAAAGCAGGGGTACATATAGGTTAGGGTTTAGGCCGGAGTCAAGGTGAGATCTGAGGGCGAGGTCCAATAGGAAAGGATATGAAAAACAATGCAGGGGTACATTGGCCAATCAAGGGTAATGAGGTAACCAGGAACAAATCAACTAGGGGAGAACAGAGAATTTTCTAGCACAAATCTGCATGTAATAAATGGGGGAATTCTGGGGCTGACCTTTTTGACTGGCTATGAGCCTGAGGGGTTTTCCCACAGCCTTATTCCCAGCTCATCTTCATCTTGGGCCAAGTCAACCCCAACACCAGTATCCAGACAAAGGCAGAGTATAAGCTGGGAGTGTAGACTGAGCACTTTTTTTACGCAAGACTTTCAGTCTGTCTCAAAGAGCTAAACAAACAAAAGAATTAAATATTATAAACCAAATTCTTAGGAGCAGTGGTGTTGCAACATGCTAAAGTAGCACAAAATCTCCAAAATGCTCTCTGGTGATCGCTCTCTTTGACTCTTGTGTAGGGACTTTGGGTCTCTAGATACAACAACATCCTACTTAAGTATCCTTGAATAGTTGTGCAATGAAAAAATGAAAACCTGTCTTTAGAAATCTTGGGAAAAAATATGGGGGGACTTTTTAGCAATTCCTTGATCTACATAAGTGAGTCAGAGGATCCCAGTCCTCTCTTGACTTGAGACAGCAGGAACATGTTTTAGTGGATTTAGGAACTAGTTCCAGCTCTTTATTGATATGACTGGGAGTAAATTTCAGGATTTGGGCGGGTCCAGTGCTCTGGAACCTCAGAGGAGATGAGGCTGTATTGTTACGCACTCCTTATTACGGCTATGACTCCATGCAGCTGGGATGGACAGTGTGAGCTGTAACCATACGGTGCTGTCAAGGTACAAACACCGCCCTAGTGCATCTCTTTGGGATGTGCTGCAGCTAAACTACTGTGCAAGCATAGCCCACAGCTTGCTGAAGCCATGATGTGTGTTTCAGAGAGGCATTTTGGTCACATTGTTTCAAACAATGATCCAGGAAGAAATAAAAATACTTATTTCAAAGATTTAGCTAATTGTCTTTCTATTTTGGAAATACAGACTTTGTTTATCTTACAGGACATTGTCATTTAAGGCTTACCTTCCGTGAATTTCCTCTGAGATTCTTTTACAATATTTTATCCCAGAGTATACATCCAGTGTGCTGGTGCTTTTTTCCCAGAAAAGGGTTATGTCCTTCTGGCATAGTTTGACCCACTTCAAATGAATAAAGAACTCTTATTTTGAAATAAGGCTGGACCTTCTTAGAGTTTTTAAAGAACAGCTAATTTTTTCTGAATTCACTATTTAATTGAAGACAACTTTCAAATGTAGGCAGTCTGGTTAGGTATTTCAGAGGTGTCAGGAAAATCATATCCCTTCTGAAAAACGATGCCCTAATTGTTGTGCCAACTTCTACCTGCACTCAGATAATACAAAGCTTGACAACCTCTGGGTATGTTGCAAGTTCCATATGGGAGCAACCTGAGCTTTCTGGCCATTGCAGGGAATACTGTGACAACACTGATATTCCAATATCCAGTTATCTTCATTCTATTTTGATATGCATAAAACAAAACCAAATTAGCAACACATAAATACACAGAAATATCCAAGAAGCATTTTTACTAAGAGTACAAGATCAGACTTCATGGATTTCACTGCATATTGTGCCGTAGCCATTGAAATTCTGTGGGTGTGTTTCAAACATTCCAAGACCTTTGTTTCTCCTGGTGTATGCAACTCTGTGTGCTCAAATATGGGGTAAATTTATATGCCAAGAAAGTGATTAGAATTAGGATAGGATTCCTGGCGTATAGCTGCACCTCTGAGTGCAGGATCTCACGTGGTCCAGCTGAAGCATAGCTCTGCATTCTCTCCCACCCCTGGCTTCACAATCATCTGCTCAGCAAATCACAAATCAGGCCAATGAATTTAATCTGGTGCACAGACTAGAGAGCAGGAAGGAAACTGCTGTGCTGGAATGCTTAGAGGCCAGAGATGCATGAAAGGTACCACTGGGGGAGAAGTAAGACAGGGGCTGGCTCAGTGTGTTAGCTTGAGGATGTCACTTAGGTGGCAGTAGGGACACCCATAGACAATAGGCACTGTGGAAACATCAGTATCAGGTTATTGAATGTTAGCCAGAATTTTCTATGGTTGCTGATTTTAATTGCCTGCCATGAATCTTGTTAGGTACTGTGGCAGCAGTTTCCAATGCCTCCTTTTCAGTTGGGGCCCTCAAACAATTTAACCCTTCAGCCATACCAAAGACACCCCAAAAAATCTTTACAACAATATGTCCTTTCAGTCATTATTTTTCAGTTTATTTCTATGTTATTAGCTACTTGTGACTGGAACTAGTGATCAGAGAATAGTGGGGGATCAAGATGTGTGTATGTACATCAGCTGATTTATATTAACTCAGTTGCTGTGGTAAAAATCAGGTTGGAAAACATAAATACTTGGTAGAAATTTTTTGTTTGTTATAGTGAGTCTAAAAGCAGTTCAAGTCTCGGCTGAAAAGAAGGCTATTGATATTGGCTCAGCAGCTATTCTTTTCAACAAAAGACTGAAAAATGCTTGAATTCAAGTAGATAATTCAACCATGTATTGATTATACTCAGAGTTTCCTCTCTTGTTTTAGAGGAATGTAGCAGTAATCAGGTAACTGGGTCCTTTGCTTTCAATAATATATATTTTTACAAAATTTGAGTCTCTAATTTTGGAAAAAACCCCATAAGAGTCTTTTAATATTGTTTGTTAGTTAAACTTGTAATTCACATTTATTTTCTTGCAAATAGCTTGTGGTTTTTCAAAGAAGCTTAATGTGTAGCTGTGTCAGTGCATCCTTATGCTATACTGCCCAGGATCTGGATATGTGATGCATGAATGTTATAGTCATAAAAGAGGATTCCAGGTAACTCATTGACTTAAATCCTCATTATTCAGATTCAAGAAAAAATGTAATTTATCCCACTGAATTTATTGTACAGCATATATGCAGATCAAATTTAACTTATTTCTTTCATATGAGTGAAAGTTATGGGCACTGTTTTAAATCTTCACAAAATTTAAGATAAAGAGTTGAATTTCTAAGGGAATTAGCTGTTAACACCATCAGTCTTATGAGAGAAAGTTCTAAGCAACTGGTGTTTCTAATTACATTTAGGAAACTTGTATAAAAACCTTCTACAAAAGATTATTTGATTGAAATAGAGAAAAAGGTTTGATTTTGTTCTTGATGAGTAGACCTTTTATGTTCACATTTATGGAATGTGTCTCACATGGTATCAGGCATGAACTGTGTTCATAATTCAAATCTGTGGGGAAGACAGGAGAGATGCCACACCAAAATGATATTCCTTTATCAACAGAGCACTAGAGATTAAGAAGTACAGCCCTTGGTCCTCAGTTACTGTGTAACGACAGCATTTCCTTTATTCTTACGTGAGAAAAGTGTGATTTATTGTTATCACTTTGTAAAGAGTAGTATTAAATAATTTCATGAATATAATAGGTCTTTCTGGGTTGTCATCAGGATTACTTCAAAGTGAAACACTTCACAGCGCTGGGTGAAATCTGTTTCTGGAACTGTATCAGAGTTGCATATACTTACAGCTCTTGTCTACCAGTAGTTTGCATACTACGGAGGAATTAATTTTGAGACTCTAAGACTAGTATTGTTCAACTTTCTTTTGATGGAGCAAATAGCTTGATCGATTTCAGCCTTCAGAAAAAGACTGAATGCCTTTTTCTCCCATTAGGTGACTGATTCTGCATGCTGTGACGTGCAGATTGGTGTTCCCAGAGACAGCAGGCTGCTTGTGCAAGGACAGCCAGAAATACTGCAAGTGAGAATACTGTTAGTGCATTCAGTGGGCTGACAGGTGATTCAGAAACTTCCTGATGCAAAGTACTGCCTCCAGTAGGGAGCATTCTGTGCATGGGTGCAGGACAGGTAACTGGTTTGGCAGCAGCTCTGCAAAGGGGACCTGAGATCCTGGTAGACCAGGGAACCTGGATTCAGTAGTGTGCCCACACATTGAGGGACAAGTGCTCAATTCCCCTCTGCCCAGGACTTGTAGCTCTGAATCTGGAGCAGGGTGTCCAGTTTTAAGCCTGCACTATGTGAGATACAAAGCAGAGAGAATCCAGCGAAGGGTCACTAAGACACTGAAGAGGGTGGAGGAAGGAGCCCTAAGAGACTGGCTGCTCAGGAACCTTGGCTAGTAATGCCCAGACCAGTACCTGTGAACAGCTCCTCAGCACAGACAAAGTAATGCTGGAGCAAGAGTGAGCTCGTGCAGGAGATAGCTAATCTCACTGGTTCTTAAATATTCCCGTTATCCAGACCTATTACGGCCGGGGTTTAGGGTCTGTCTGACCCAGGATTGTCATAATATCCCAGATAGAGGGGTCTTCTCCAGGAGCCTCAGGCAGTCCCCCAAACCGCAGGCTACCTTAGCAAGCAGTATCAGCTCTATAGTAATTATCAGCTCTTTAGTGATTCCAGCTCTTTGCTTGCTAGGTGCCTGGCAGACGCGGGGAGAGAGAGGAGAAGAGTGTATGATGTTCCGCAGATGTCTTTATTGCGAAGGGGTTCCTGCGAAGGGGTCAGTGACAGCCCTCCTGCTATAATGAGCAGAAGCAGGGTTTTATATAGGGTATGGGAGTTTTGGAAACTGTCCAATAGCAAGGGTCAAGGCAAATGTGACCTATGGTCTTACAGAGAGATAACAGGGGTACCGAGCAGAAGAGGGGTTTTCTTCTTGGTCCACTCCTCATGACTTGGCATTTTCTTATCTTAAGCTGACCTCCAGGGTGGCCTCACAGCCTCTGTGACTGCTACACAGACCCATCATGTTTTGTTGTTTGCCAGGTCTCTGCTCTATGCCTACTACTTACATTCTTGACTGCAGTTTCATCCTCCTAAGACAACTGAGGATAGCCTTTGTTCAGATACCCCCTGAGGTTTAAGCACAGGCTGTAGCTATAATATCACCTTCTGTAACTGAACAAAGAATATTATTTCTCTACTCGTGTATTTGAGGAAAGTAATTTATCCAGAACCACTAGTACTAGAGTGGCATGAAAAACACACTAAATCACAGACTAAATCACTTTGCAATAATGCCAACAATTACTTCCATACGTCTTCCTGCCAGCAACTCCATTTATTATTTTTAGCTGCATTATTCATGCTACCATACAAAGTGATATTGACAGTACCTACCAGATTAAGAGGCAGCATATTCCTTGTCTATAAGCCTTTGAAAAGCATTTCGATTTTCCCATAGGTTTTTCTATAACTGCACCTGCTTCCTGCATCTCTGAGCAGGGAGTGCGATTGATTACTTGGAGCAATTTTGGCAAAGGGTGTAGGATGCTGCCTGGACAGCATCAGTGCTGATGCAGATCAGCAATGACATCGTGCAGGACACACAGAGAGCCACAGCTTCCTTCTGAAGCTGCAGCTAGAAGGGTCCTGACACTCCTGCTTAAATCCAGGGCTGTTCCATCATCATCGTAACCTGTAAGACATCTCACACAGTGACAGTGTGCTGCCTCTGTCCTGAGAGCCCCCAGGCACTGCTCTGGAGCTGGCAACAGGCATTTTTGTTATTCAAAGTTTCAAAGATTTGAAAATGAGCATCCCCACAGCCACCTTCTTTTTTGGAAAGCTGCTCAGGTGAAGCCTCAGTGAGTGAGTTTTCTTAAAAATCACAAATATTGTCATTTTAACCTCTTACTTTGTGACCACTGTTTACATAAATATCCTGCCTCAGTGGGCAGGAAAGCAATTTTTTTTCTAGTGCTTTTAGAGTCCTTCATCCCTAGGAAAGGAAGATTCTTGGGATCGAGATCCTGGTTTGATTTTTCACAAACCCTTCAGTTCCATCTACTCTGATAAATACAAAACCAATTAGATTTTTTTAAAAAGTGGTTTTCTTTTTACCTCAAAAGTTTTAAGATACACTTAAGTCATGTTCTAATATTCCATACCCAACTATTTTTGAATTTCTAACAATGACAATACCAAGCTTAAAGGATTTATATGCTGCTAAATTCAGAAGACTCAGGAATCAAAATAGTAGGAATTGTCAAATCTAAAAGGCAGTGCATCTCTGCAACTATTTGCTATATGTATATTCAACAAGCTGGTTGCCTCTTCCACAGCATATCTCTGCACCTCAGCTGCTCCTTTGGACAGTGTACATGCTCATCTTCTTTGCCTGTGCTGATCGACCACGGCGTTTAATCATGGAGCTCTGTGACTGCACAGACTTCTCATTCCTACTGTTTGCTTTCTAGACTGCACCCTTAAAACTTGTAATTCTGAAAGGTATCCTAGCTTTAAGTTAATCTAACAGATGTTCTTTCAGAAAAATTACATACTCTACATTATCCTAACCCTTTGAAATGACAGTGAATTATCTTAATTAAACTGGTAACATACAATAACCTTGTTAATTAATGACTATTGATGACAATGGTAATTTGTTATGACAGTGTGATTGCAATGTGTGAGCCCACAAGCACATGTGTAAGGGACTTAACACACACAGAAAGACTCTAAATATAATTCTTTAAAAAACTATTTATTCCTTATGAAGAAAGTAGAAAGAGGATCTTCCATGACCCCTCCATATTCGTAGGAATCAGGTTGCTGTATTCAATCCCCTACATATAGACCAGTATGAAATTAATGTGATTAGGAGGAAAATCACATACACCCAGTCACAAAGCATGGAATTTTACCCCAAACACTCATAAATACATTGTGTCTGCTCTATTTTAAAGGACAAAACAAACATACACTATTAAAAAAAAAAGGATAAACCACAAATTTTCATTGTATATATTCCTTTGGATTTTCCCTTGAAACTCCCACATGTCCCTGATTAGAACACACACAAAAAAATCTAGAAAGAGTGATTAATTGTGCATAAAGATGAAAAAAAAAGAGATACTTTCTAATTCATTAAAAAATCCGAAACATCTGCTAAAATGGAATGTTTCTGACATAGCTGTGTTGATCATCACTCAAGTATTCCAGATTGAGGGCAGTTACAGTTGTATGTGTGCCATACAATTATTTATCTAGGTACCAAGAAAAAATTGAGACCCCTGAATTTCCATGACGACAGGAGAAAAGAAAAAAAAAGCCCAGAATAAAGCAAATAAATGCCCAGGCACGAAATCCAAGCAAAGTTTCTGAACATTCACCCAATAATAAAAAAATGAAAAGGTGGATGACTACTACTATCCTGAAAGACATCAATATGGAAAACACAATTCCAGCTTTAAAATGTTGCTTTGCTCTTCATAAAACTATTTGCAACTGTGTAAAATCTCAAGACAGGTATAAATCACATCTGCAAATGGCCACAACTATTTGGAAAACTTGATAGTCTTTGTGTGCAATAAAGTCCTGAATGATCCTATTTAACATTTGTTCATGGAATCACAGGCATATGCAGTTCAAGCTAATGATTTAGTGCAACAGAAAGCAAAAGATGCCGAAGTCTGTTCTGGTTGGTTAATAAGTAAGATCACAACAAAGAAACAACAATTCATACGCAGGAGTGTTTGTTTGCTTCTAAGAAATTTTGCCTGGGCTAAAAATCCCCTTGCTATTTTTTGTCTAGGCATTTTTCCTAGAAAATACAGGGGAACTCACTTTTCTGAAATCAAGAATTACTGTCTTTCTGTCAACCTCCTACTGTACAACCTACAGTATGTTCTCTTTGGTCAGGAAGTGTCACTGTAAAAATCTCCACAGAACATATTTACTAAATGTGTGATAGGGCTGTGGTGATAAACACATTTATTTACAGAAGCTATTAGATCATCAGATATATTGAAAGAGATTGTACTCTAAAGGCCTCTAGTTGAAAGGAGAGAAAAACAGCAAAGCAAAACACTCAAGATTGTTCCCCCAAATCACTTCTTTATCGCAGCTAGAATCCAGGCAATCCTACTTGTATTTCTAATTCAGGACTATAGTCAGAAAAATGTTAAGAATTTAAGTATGTGCAGTGAAATATATGCAGGTTTGCCTTTTAGTTTTCCCTTCTGACAGTACTCTGGCAGGAAGGACAAGATTCTTACTTCAACTGAAATGGAAAACACCAAAGGGTTTATACAGTGCAATAATGCCTAATCCTCTTACTGAGCACTTTTACAATTTGCTTCTTCCAAGAGCCACTCAATTCCATTTAGCAATCCATCTAAAGTTGCAGCTACAGTGTCTTGCATCTGTGAAAATAAAATTAAAAGAAAAAGTTAACGTATTAGAGATAACAGCTAACAGGATCTAACAGTATTTTGACATCACTTTGTGTCTATCTGTAAAGTCAGAAACACTCATACCAAATCTAAATTTTTATGACTAGTGTAAAGGTCTCTTAGACAAAGAAGTTTTGTAAGAGTAAGAAAACAAACAAAAAACCCCATCATGTTAGGAAAGCTTTCACTCTTGGTATCAGAGTGATTTTTTTTTTCAATTGTTGCATCTGCTGTTCTGGAAGATTACATTTACTTTACAGATGGCAATCCACTTGAAAAATCTTCTCATTACTCTTAAAGCAAAAATGCTGCTAGCTTTAGACTTCTATGCATATTATTAACACTCAGATTTGGTAATATCCCATCCAGTGGCTATTATAAATGGTGTGTTTTGTAAAAAGCCTATAAACATTTTGCTTATGAAAACAAAGGAATTACCTCAAATCAGGATTTTTTTCTGATTAAGTTATTCCTCAGCTACACAACATCAACAAAGATTAATTCCACGTGGCTGAACCATGCTGATACAGACTGTGCTTAACAAACATAAAAAATCAGGTTCAGGACCTCACATCCTAGGTAGAAAACTGATCTGTCAAAAACTGAAGACATCACATCAAATGAGTGACAGTAAACAGTCTTTTAAAAGGTCCCAAAAATCTATCTTGTGTCCAAGTCTGTGACTCAGGAAATGTAGATTTAAATGAGCTGAAGCTTCCTTACTCCCATCAAGACCATCATTTGTCCTTCCTTACATTCTAGCTCCATCTTAAATCTCTTGTGTGGTTTTGGGCAAGCCACTTAGCTCCTTGTGTTCAGACAGGCTAAAAATTCATCTTAGAGCACCAGAGAAACTAAATCTTTCACTTAAATAGAAAGCTCGTGTACTAGTGTTGAAAGCTGCACACTTGCTTAGGTAGGTATAGTTAAGGAACCTGAGAGCCTAAATTAAATTTAAACCACTGAGAAACAGAAAATAAAGGCTTAAGTGCAAGTACCATCCAGGGATGATGCAGCAGATCCAGCTGCAACTGATGTGCCACATAAACACACGGAATTCTCTTCACACCAACGTGAGACACACAGGACAAAACCAGCAGAGGTCTGTTTGGAGGCCCAAGGGCTGGATCAATCATTGCCAAAATACGAGCCAGCTCCTCCTGACGATCATGCTCTAAGAAACAATTTTTAATACATGAGTCTTAAGTACATGCAAATACAAGGTGGTTTTGTTTTTGGGGTTTTTTATTTCAGAGGCAATGAGACAGAGGGCTGGAAGGGCCAAATGATCTTATTCTGCTTATCACAAGACTTACTCATCTGCCCTTATGTTACACATTTAGATGTTATTTAAAGATCTCCAGAGATTCTACAGGCTGCCTCTTTCAATCCTAACGTAAAGAGTGTTTTCTGAGTACCTCACAGAGATCAAAATTACAATAAGCCACTCAGAAATACTCATACACTGCACAGCCAGGAGCCCTTCCCTACTGAATGCACTTTTCTCTTAGTGTGTCTCTTCAAAGTTTTTTGCCTGTCTCTTCTCTAAGATAGCCCTTTTCCTCCATTCAAGGCTGATGAATATGAAGACAATTACTGTAATTGTTATTTGGATTATCATCTTACAGGACTAAACTGACTTTGACTAATTGCATTTTTTACTGTTTTCCTGGTGAAGTTTCCAGGCTATTACAGCACAAACAATGTATTTTCAAGTTTCTCCTACACATACCCATGGTTTTTGGTTTCTTGTTTTTAATCCAGATAATTTCCCACATGTAATTTACATAGCAACCCTATCAGTATGTGCCATAAACAAAACAAGGGGCCATAATCCCTAATATGTTGATGAGAAAGTGTCTAGGATAGGAGACCTCTTCAACAGGATAAGACATGAAGAAATAGCCAGTTTTGTAAGGATTAGAACATGGATTTTGATGTATTGCATATTCTTTGTACTCTTAACACTCCAGTTATTCACAAAATAGAAATAAAGAGAAACCCCTTACCTCTATGAGCTTCTGCATTAGCAACATAAATGAATCCATCAACTACTTCGCACACTTTCCTCACTTGAGCTATTACGCTGTAGTGCATGGCTTGCTGATTCCCTACTGTGCTGTTCTCTTGGTAAAACATCTTATTCACCGCAACGGCTTGCTCCTCCCTTGCTCTCCTCCTTTCCACACTGAAAGATATTTCAGTAGTCCGGTTACCTGAGAATGCCAAAACTGAATCTTGAAAGTCTACATGGCACAGCAAAGGGACAGGAGAATGGGCTGAGCCAGAAAAACAATTTCATTTCTCCCTGCCCCCTCCTTTCTTTCTGAGTGCAGATACAGAGATGGTTAGCAATCTGCAAGATGCTTATGAAAATACACTCCAGGATGAGTTTACAGAGGGCTTCAAAAGGGACTCAACCAAGCTATTAAGAGGGATAGAAGCACCTGTAATGTACCTATTGTACACCTTTGGTACATACACTGTTTGGAAAAGCTTTATTACTTCCATGTGAAAACTTAATGGTTGAAAAAAGAAAGGAAAAGCAAAGGCATGCATTGAAACCTCAATTTACAAGGGATAGCCATGCATGACAAAGTGCACATGAAAGTCACATGACAAGAATATGAAGAAAAGTCTGAAATAAATTAGAAACTGTACTTTTCATTTGGTGGAGAACAGACCTTATCTTACCTTGTGGCGGAATACAGTGTCACAATATTGAATTTTTGATTGTTGTTAAACTGAAAACTGACTCCTGATCCAATTCCTACAGGGAAAAAATGAATTTATGAGATTACAGCTGTTTGGCTACTGAATACAATTAAGTGGTAGCTCAAAAATTCCAGTGATGCCACAAAATGAATACATTCAAACCTAGATATTGCTACTAGCGGTAGTAGATTTACTATTTTACAATTAAACTTTACACAATCTCTGATTGATCAGACTTTTAATTTCATTAAAATCAAGTTAATGGTATTAAAACCATTTCCATATTTCTGATTGTTAGATTTGAACTTAGAAATCTAAATCAGAAAGGAGCCAGACTTGTATTTATTAGCTGAAACTGGCATAGAAAAGGCTCCAGTCTGCTTCTGACAAGCTGCATTGAAAAGGACATATGAGAGAAATAAAAAACCCACTAGAAATAACTGTCACACTTCGATAAATACAATTTAATTATTCAAGTTCTGCTGTGCTGAAAGAACCATTAGTTGAAAAGTAATAAATTTTTCTCTCTGGCTTGGACTAAAGTAAAATTCAGCTTTCAAAGCTACTCTTTTAAACATCAAAAAAAACCCCTCACCTACTCCTTTAACTCTTCTCAGTAAAACTTACACCACTTGATATCAGAATACTGAATCATATGAGGACCTGCCCTGAGTTCCTGTGTAAAATCACAAATGCGTTTCTTAGCCACTTACTGCAAGCAGTACTGAAAGAAAGGCCTGTCTGCATTTATTAATTACAACAGCAGCAGTTACATGGAATTTTGGATGAAAATAGAAGCACAAGGAGCAAGATGATTCTTCTGGCAATGTCCAAATTTAATCATAAGTTCACTGAAGCTATTAGTTTGTTCCAAATGTTTACTGTATTTATTCTTCTGAACAAATCAGAGAGAAAACGGTTTATTTTTTCCATGATTCTACTGAATTTTAAGGACATAAAAAAATCATTCCTTTTCTTCATTTCTTCCTCAAAGATTTTTGTGTTATATCTATTTACAAAATAAGAAGCCCAAAAGCCAAAACCATCATTACCATGAATTTGTCTATGAGGTAGGCCAGCTACCAGCAGAATTTCTGGGGATGTCATCATCTTTTGTACTAAGGAGTTGTCCAGCTCTTCCAAACCTGGCCCAAACATAGCAAAGCGAGGTTCTGCATGAGTGACCAGTGATTGCAAAAAGGAAGTCACAGATCCATATCGGGGACGGCTTGATTTCAAACTTCTTCTACCCTGAGGACAGCTCCTTTTATATCTGTTTAAAATAGATGCAACTAGAAATTAAACACAAAATACAAAAGAGGTATTAATCAAACATATTATTTAGGTCCCACACTTCTTATGCTTTGCTATTGGCACAACTCAAAGCATAGGTCAAAAATTATAACGTTCCAAACTGATGGTTTCAAGCACCAGTACAAAGCAGGGAAAAGCATCAGTTCTTTTGAAGTCCAAATACTGACTGTTTGGACCTCAGCACACTTCTATCTACAGATCTTTCAGTTTATTTAAAAATAAAATTAAAATCACAAAATTACACATCCTCACTGAATACACAATATAGGTAAAATAACATCAAAGCAGAAGAATCACATTAAAAATAAAATTTTAAAAATGATCCTTGTAAGTACATTTTAAACCTTAATTAGACTGCTTTTGTGTTCATAACAAGTAACCACCTGAAAAGAAACATTCTCCCTGGAGGTATAGAGCATGCAAGCTGTGGAAGCAGACACGTGTTGTCTGCAAACTTATATGCTCATTTGATGCTAATGCTAGAAGGCATGGAAAGAGTGGTAATTGAGGAGAAGAAAAACAGACATCCTAGAGCAGCAGCTCCATTTTGCTTCTGGAGTCATGGTAGGCTGCTGCTGGACAAACCTCTTCAATGAAAGATCAGATATGGGCTCCTTTATAGCCACACCGAAATGCTTCAGTTGAGATCAGTAAAACCACTAAGTGCATGTGGTCACAATGGAAATCAGTGACAGGTGGTTTCAAATAGGTGATTCAAACCTAAACAGACTTAAATCCAATTTCAAAATCAATATATATTTTGCACGTCAAATTTTGGGTGTACTGTTCTCATCTGTTAAAAGGGGATGAAGGGCACGGAGATTGCAGAATTTAGTGCACAAAGCAACGTGTTAAGGACCACCTTTGTAAAATACAACTGCAAATAAATCAAAAATCCTAAACAAATCCACAAACCACTACTGCAAATTAAGGCAATTGAATGAAGTTTAGAAAAGAAATCACCACAAACTAGTCTACTTGTTTTAAGAGTTCTTCTCAGTCATCCAAACATATTTATTGTGTTGCTATGCTTTTCAACTATACTAGCTGAAACCAGTCATTGTCTTACAGCCTTTGACAGAGCTAAAACAATAGAACTTGTTATTCTGTGCACATTCTGTGCACTTTTTTATTATTCGGTCTTCCAAATAGGACGAAAAACAAGAAGAAGATTCATTTCACTTGCTGTAGTTTGAAGACTTAGTACTTTTATGAAAATAATTGCCGTGGCACTGATAGCAAAGAACACTTCTTTATCAAGATCAGCAGTATGCAGTGTCTCTGTGACACAGTAGGCACACAGTTTACAAAAAGCTTTAACTTTTTTATAGCACTAGCGTTGTCTTTTTTACAATGTTTTACATTCTTGTTGAGTTCCAAACAGAAAGAGCTGACCAGACCATGGAGCAACAGGAAATTGTATTTCCAAAATAAACAATGCATTTGAGACACATCAAAATATAAACAGCAGCTTACAGCAGAGCTTTATTTCTGTAAATTTGAAACATGCCTGTGGACTGTATATTACTGCTGTACGCACACTTGAAGTCATGTAAGAGAATATGGAGATACTTACACTGCCATGTAATCATACAGTGCATTGTCGCTGACCTCTGAAAAGGCTTTATTAAAAATCTCCCCATCTGGAAGTGATTTCCAATCAACAGATGTCCAAGAGGGGATATCCCGCAGGAGAAAATACCTCCACAACAACGGGTCTTGCACAGCTGCCCTCCAGTAACAACTCGTGCTTCCTAAGCGGCACAAATCTTGGGGCGAGAGGAAGGACATGATGTTCAGCTGCACGTCGATCTGAAAACCATCGAGAGCAGCGGTTTTACTACTCAGGAATTCAGCAGTGAAGAAGGACGGGGTGGGATGCCGCGCTTTGCCCCCCTTCCCCCCATCCCATCCCCGCCCCGCCCCGTGCGACCGGGCCCCACTCACCGGCAGCGTCTGCAGGGCGCTCACTCCCA
>VXAX01002797.1:0-13598 GCA_013399835.1 Leptocoma aspasia
GCCCCATCTCTGGGTCAGAAAACTTTTTCGAGCTTTAAGAATTCTCTGCAAATCCATGTCCCACATTTAGTGACTATGGTCATCAAGTCTATGTTCCAGCACAGGCAGGACCTTTAGCAAGAAGGTTTTTCCTAGCAAATGTTATTGTTGTTGAAGCCTTCCAGATAGCTTTTTCTTCACTGCAAGCTTTTAATTCCTTGGAGATTGGTAATCTGTCCTTCTCATAAAATGGCTTTCTTTGTGTTCTGGAGGTGTTTCCTTAGCAGCCTTACTGACTATATGAATTTCCTTGGGTTGGATAAACCATCCATCCAAGCACTGTAAGAACAGGGTTTTCTTGGTTCATAGCAAAAAGGTTCTGATTCAAGATGCCAGGGCCAAGCCTATACATTAAAACTAAGCAAAGCATGCTTATATTGGGGTTTGAAATCTGGATTGAGGATCCCCCACAGCCAGCAGAGAGCCAGATCTAAGCCAGCAGCTCAGTCCAAAACGAGGGACAAAATCTCTCCTTTCTCTCTGTTGATGCAACTTCCATTCTCTGGGATAGGATTTGATTCACATTTCCTTTTTTATCTAGAACTTTCAAAAAGCCAGCTCTGTGTCTCACATGAGCAAATCTTGGTGCCTAAGTACTGGGTGATGGGTGAAGGAGTCCAGTGTTCAAGCAGCAGATGCACTCATGAACCCCATTTCCACCCCTGAAATGCACCTAGAAACTTCTCAGCAGAAGCATGAAGGGAAGTAGAGACAGAGGACACTGGGAAAAAAGCTGCTGATTTTCTTGGCATCTACTGATGTCTCTCCTTCTCTTTTGAGGCCACCCTTTCTGGCCACTGGCTCCTGAGGGCATTGAGCTGTGTTGTCTCCTGCCAGTTTTGTCCTTGATCCATCCCTGTGACACCCAAACACCCATCAGCAGTGTGTGCACTGAGCTGCAGGACTCAGGCTCATCCTTATGTTCCCTCCCAGTCTTCTGTCCTCTCTTCAGTGTAAAAGCTACACTTGGGCTTGTTAATAACATTTATATGCAGCCCTTGCTGGCTCTTTAGTGGGGGTCAACAGGGATGAGGACTTTCCACTCAAACTTTGCCTTCTACCTCTCTTTTCCATAAATAAATCAACTCCTGTGGCCAGATCAATGCACAACCACGAGGCCTAAAGCCAGCCTGTGCCCTGTGTGAGTGAATACTGCACATTTCCTTTCTGTGCCTCTGCTGAGCCCTCCTTCTCCATCACACCAAACACAAACAAACGTGTTTTTGTCCCTCTCCTCACACTGCCTTTCCTGCTGTGCCCTGTGGAAGTGTCAGTGGCAATGATGCCAGGGTTCTAACCACTCTTTGCACCTCCAAGTGTGTGTTTTACCACCTCATGCCATGCTGCCCTCCCAGCTGGGGACACGCTCTGTGCAAACAGCTCCAAAGCTAAAACAGAGCTTGGCTTCAGCCTTTCTTTACCATGACGCCTTTAAAATTAAATGTAATAAGACAAGTGAGACCTGAGGCCATGGACTGCCATCCTGCCATCTCTTTGTGCTCTCATGCTCCTCTCCATACCTGTTTCCACCTTTTTTCTCATCACTTATGTTGGCTGTAGGAAGATTTCCACCAAGGTTTCCCATGACCTTAGCACTAGGGGTGCATTAGGCTGTGACTGATCCTACACTTCCAAGATGAGAAATGAATATCGAAAAATAATGCAAAGAAAAAGTTCTGCACGTACCAGTTTCTCTCAGATAGAGAGAAGAATAAACCATTGAGAATCTGTAATGAAAGTAGATTAAAAATACATCTACAGTGAGAATAAGCTGTCTCTTCCCTAAAACAGAAACTGCTGGCACAGTTTCTTGTGGAAATTTTTTATCTTAGGCTAGACTTGACCCTCACATATTTGAGTTTTGTTCATTGGGGAAATGCTGCTTCGGCCTGTTGGTTCTACATGATGGAAGATTGTGTAATACTTCCATCCCACCTCATATTTCTCAGGCCAGGACATCTCAAAAGAAACTTTTCAATACTTTCATTCATGGTTTAATTGAGGAACAACAGAGACAGCTAAAAGGTTTTCTTAAAAATGCAATCAAAATTTTGAAGGTCTTAACGTCAATAACAGGAAATCAAAATTTTTAAGACTGCTTTTTGATATTTTGTTATCTTACGTCAATTTGCACAATATTTCTGCTGCTGCTTCTTGATTTTGAACTGGGAAGCACAAAGTCATCTCAGTAACAGCAGAAAGTGTTTTGAAGGGGATTGGAAAAGCATCACATTAAGCAGAAAAAATTTCAAAAAGTAGCCATTACTTTGGGCTGACTGAAATTACAGTGTTAATAGAGAAATGATAAGCCATGTTTTCAGCCCACAGCTAACATTCCACTGTGCATCACTGGGAGAGAGGGACTCACAGCTCCCCTGTGAGCTGTGCCCATTGTGTCTGACACTGACTGCTACCACAGCTGTTCCCAAAAAACAACACAGCACTTACAAATGGAACCTCTTCCACTCACCTAATTTTTAGTCAAAAGGTAGAGAGATATTGCTCTTCTTTATAAATATTTTTTATGAGGGGTTCCTTGATATTTAAATAATAAGATTTTTTTTTTGGAGAGTTTGAACCAAAATGTCCCTGCTTGCCATCCAGAAATTGGAAAATCCTCCCCAAAATTTGCCTGTCCAACAAGAGAGATGTTTGGGGCAGGAGTGACCAGCACTTTTCTTTTGCATTAACTTGTTTACCTGCTACCAGTTACTCTCTCATACATTGGAGTTGCCGAGAATAGTGCCTCATTCTTTACTATGATATTTTCTAGGCAGGACATGATTTTTGGAACACAATCCTGATTCAAAATAGGAAGAAAAATTGACAGACTTAGGGGGCATCTTAAGGAAAAAAACAGTTTCCAGTGACACCATCCAGCATGAGATTTTTGCCAGGCCTGAAAAAACCTTTGGCTAGAAATTACATCCATGTTTAATTCTCTTATAATAAGAGTAATAAGCAGAAAAAGATGAAAGAGGATGTATCCCAAGAGCAAACTATGGTCAACTTCTCAACTCATTGAGCAGCCTCTCAAAACCCAGGATGTGGAAGGGTGTGCGTCTTTACATTTACACAGTATTTTAAAATATTGGCTATTGAGCAGATTGGTTTTGCTGTGTGGGTAATACACACTGCTCTATATGAAATTCAGAGCAAGAAAAGTCTGATCCCTGCACGGGGACATCACCCCCAGGAGCAGCACAATCCCCTGATGGAAAAATCCGAGCTGCCCGTATTGGGATTTTATGGCAAACACCTGATACCTTAAATAAACCTCCCTGTGCCGAGGCAGCTGAGCCCACTACTCACGCAGTATGAGCTGGGAATCCCTTGGCCAGGAGAGGCTCGAGGAGGGCAGAGGAGCTCCTGCCCCGCTGCTTGTTGGACACCTTTGCGTAGAGCTGCGCCTCCGCCACCGCCATCTCCTCCGTGTCCTCCCCTCTCCGTGTGCTCAGAGCTGACAGAAGCTGCGAGGTGGGAGGAGGGTGTGAAGGAGGGAGGGAGAGAGGGAGTCAGAAAATGAAACAGAGAGAGACAAGGAGGCAGATTAAAAAAAAAAAAACCTTACACCCCTTGTGATCTTTTCTGACAAAAGCTGACATCCTGTTTTCATAGAATTTGCGCCTCTGAACTTTTGTTGTAGGGTGGCTGAAAAAGCAAAAGCTTTTCCCATCCGCCCTGGCAGAACAAGATGAGGAGCCCAAAGGTAACCACTGCAGTCTGAGTGGGTTTGCTGAAGGGGCTGAGGTGGAATCTTTTAGCTTTTCACTATAAACTGTCTCCTGAAAGCCACCAAAGCCACCTGAGCTGCAACTGCACCGGGGGGAACAAGTGGGGCTGTCCTGCAGCATGTAGGAAGTTAGTCTGGAGATCAAAACTTTCCTTTTGGGCTTAGTTTTCAAGTCCTCCTGCCCATATAATTTGTGGCTCCTGCTTTGGTCTTCTCAGCCAAAGGCAATGAGCAACCAAACTGTGGAAGATTAAACGCAATGTCCCATCTAGACATCACACCCTGAGGCTGAGCTTGGAGCAGCTCAGGGTGGAAGCAGGGAGAAGAATTTGCCCTTTCCAGTGGTGCCAGTCCCACTGTGGGAGCCTTTGCAGAGCTGCCCTGGCTGGTCCCCAGCTTTTCCAGCATGGCCAGAGTGGGTGAATTGGTTGGAGACAGTTTTTTCTGTCCTTATTGCAGGTATCAGTGTTCCCTCGGGAGGACAGGACACCTCACTCCATGGACTAAAAAGATCACCTGAGCTGGTGGTCACCTGAAATGAGCCCTCATGTTTTCCCCACTTTAGCTGAAGTTCCCCTTGGGGCACCTGGCCAGCTTGAGCTGGTTCTCCAGCCATCTGGAGAACCATCAGAACTATCTGAAGCCTGGTGAGGAGTGTGTCCCCATTTCCAGGGAAGGTTGCTGAAATGAGATGATGAAGGATTCTTGATTTCTTGGTATGAGTTAACAGGATCATGATGTGGTGTCTTCTCCTTTGGAAGAGCCAGCCTCCATCATGCACAGAAATGGGACTGAAGACCTTCTCTCATCTCAGCCATATTCCAGGGACATGGGTTTTATCATGGAAAACTTTCATTTCCTGCCTGGCCTCTCAGGAGCCTTGTTTCACTTACACTCCTGTGGCTTTCTGCATCATCCTTCCTTCTCTTTCTTCCCTCCATCCTTCCCTCTGTCAGGAATCTCTCTTCTAAGTGAAAACAACCCAGCCAAATTATTACTACTCTTGAGCATTTCTTGCAGCTGAATGTACATTTCCACTTTCCAAATCCCAGAGTACAACTGAGTTGATCCTTCAGCAATGCAAGACACTGCTTTTTCAAAAAAAAAAGCAGCAGGCACACGGTGAGGGCTAAACCAAGCAAAGGAGGAGGAAGGAGAGTCTGTGAGTGAAAAGGTGAAGCCCTGGGGCTGCTGCTCTCTGCCACCCACAGCCCTTGGTGCTCAGGGCGCTCGGTTTCGACAGAGGAGGAGCAAGCGCTCACGTGGCGTTCGTGGGGCTCCTTTGCTCAGGGCTTAAGGGAAGGTTTGCAAGTCCCACAGTGTTGCCTGCTGTTCTCAGGCTAATTAAACAGCGTGCTGAATTTTTATCTGCCCCTTTCCGTAGCCATGCCATCCAGGGCCACCCGATACCCCTCTCCAGGTTGGGTTACACGGGCTGCGGCCTCGATGCCGCGCGCAGCGGCCGCCTGGAAACCCTCCCCGGGCAGAGTGGCTCAGCAAACTCCGAGTTCCCTTTGGGTTGCTTTTGATAATGAAGAAGGAAAACGGTTTTGCTTTTAACTATGACTTCTCAGGAAGAGGTGAGTGAAGATTTGGGAGCATGTGATAGCCTCTATTCTAACAGGCGAAATGTCACGGTTCGGCTAACATGTAATTTAGTTCACAGTGCTGTTTTGTTTCCTGATGGGCAAATTATGCACCAGCTGGAAGGCTTTTTGGTTTTAATGTTTAACAATCATGCTGGCAGACTCTCTACGAACTTTAATTTGTGTTCAATGAAATGTAGGTGAAATTTTACCAAATGAAAGCACATAAACCTTATTGCTGAAAGGTGAAAAAATACTCCAGGGTATATTCCATTATAGATATAATATCACAGATAAAACATGTATTCTTTGCCTAAAATGTGTCACTGTAAGCGTTTTCTGGGACTGACTCTGCAACATGCTGCTTTTATAGCTTACCAGCTCCACTGTCTTTAACAAACCTGGACCTATTTCACACCA
This sequence comes from Leptocoma aspasia, assembly GCA_013399835.1. Lineage (NCBI taxonomy): Eukaryota > Metazoa > Chordata > Aves > Passeriformes > Nectariniidae > Leptocoma > Leptocoma aspasia. The sequence continues at coordinate 5,779 of VXAX01002797.1, forward strand.
CTCTAAGGTCAAAAATCTGATTCCTTTTGCCATTGAGCAGAACCAGAGTCAGAAATCAGCACTTCAAATCTATTTGCCCCAAATTCTAGTGTCGCTAACTTTAATTTTTTCCCTGTGTAGTAAGTCATCAAAAGTTTACTGGAGTAAAATTCCCTTTAATGAGGATCCTCTCAGGTGCTGTGCTGCTGTCCTATGCATCTTTCTCTTGTTTCCTATTGCAATTATAGAGCAGGGGATGGATTCACACCACCAGTGTGAGTTATTAAAAGTAGCTATGGTGCTTAGACAAATCTGAACAAAAATTAACCTCACTAGTTTGCTGGTAAATGAATTATAAGTGCTTCTCTCATGAAAATTAAGTACATAACGATGTATTGTGTCCAGCACTGAGGTCCCCAGCACAGGAAGGACATGGACCTTGCTGGAGTTAGTCCAGAGGAGGCCAGGAAGATGCTCAGAGGGCTGGAGCACCTCTGCTATGAGGAAAGGCTGAGAGAGTTGGTGTTGTTCATTCTGGAGAAGAGAAGGCTCCAGAGAGACCTTGTTGGGGCCTTCCAGCCCCCAAAGGGGGCTACAGGAAGGTTTAGATGAGACGTTGGGAAGAAATTCTTCACTGTGATAAAGGGAGAGGCCCTGGCACAGGGTGCCCAGAGCAGCTGTGGCTGCCCTGGATCCCTGGCAGTGTCCAAGGCCAGGTTGGACACTGGGGCTTGGAGCAGTCTGGGACAGTGAAAGATGTCCCTGCCCTTGGCAGGGGTGGAACAGGAAGATCTTTAAGGTCCCTTCCAACCCAAACCGTTCTGTGACTCTATGACAACATTATAATAATTATTTTCTTTCTTTTTTTTTTTTTTTTCCTCTCCTGTTGAGTCAGGTTCAAGAGACAAATCCCAGTACTGGAAGTCTTGAAATCATCTCCGTTACAGAAGATGAACCGCCAGTACCACAAATTCAGTTTACCTTCAAAAGATTTTTCTTCATACCACAAGCAAGAGTGGACCCGAGTGCAGATGGATCTGGTAGGGACAATCCACAGCCCTCTGACCTTTGCAATCCCAGTGGCCACTGTGTGCCAAACTGTGCTTGCCCACCCAGAGCAAGCAATCACACCGAGGAGGAAGAAACCTCCCTCCCCCAGGTGTGAGGTTTGTCAGCTCAGTGATGACATCTTGTGTCGACTTGCACACACAAGCATTTCTCACAGCCAGATCATTATTCTCACAGAAGCAAACGTTTCCCCACACTTTCCAGGCACATCTTTGAATGGTTTGTTTGAAATTTTGCCAACCTGGAAATTGGTCCATTAAAAACCTGAATATACAATGCAGCAGCCTTAAAGGATTAGCATGTCTGTTTGCTGCTTCCTGTAGGTTTCAAAATACCCATGGGCTCCAACAGAGGCAGGCTGAGCTTCCAGAGTGATAATAGAGCAATTTAATTTTCTAGTCCATTAGCTGCTACAGCTGTCTAAGATTTCTGGCATACCAGACACCAACTCCATTGCCAAAACCAGTTACTCAGCTGCTCCTGAAAGTCTGAGGAAGCTGGGATTTACCTAGAGAGTCTATAAACCCTTGGAGACACTCCTTATCCTTGACTGATTGTATCTGCCAATCTCAGTTATAAAGCCTGAGGAACAGGCAAGTGAGGAGCTGTATGAACTAAAATTAAAGACAAGGTTCTGCCAGTTCCTGTGTGCACTCATGACCCAGCTGTGTTTGCTATTTCCACACAGTTTGCCCTCTCTATATCAGAATACATTTGAGACAAGTGAACCCCTCATTATTTTCAGCAGAATCTCTTGTTGTCTTCCAGACTGGCAATACCACTAAGTAGAGGTCAGCTCTGGAGGTGAGTAGTTGGTAAACAGGTCCAGCTTATGAAATGTATTCTGCAATAACTACTGATGTACATTTTAACTTCAGATGCATCTTTTTGTACTTGAAAACTCAAGACTCAGCCTTGAGCCATCACTCAGTTCTCTTGCCTTTATAGCAAAGCTTTGAACAGATCACTTTTTCACAGTTTTTGAGACTAGGTAGAGGATCCTGCATTTTTTTTTTTTGCAAATTTAGCTTTCAATAATTTTCAGTTAACCGTACTTCCAAGTCCAAAGGGACCAGTGACTTTTCTCCTTCTTGTCTTGAACTTCTATTTATGAGCTGCACACATGTTTGATTACACAGAACAGGTCTGAATTTCATTTTTACCCCAGGACTCAAGTTTTTGGCAGAGGTGTTCATATGCTTGAAAAGCTCCCAGTGTGATATAGCCCTTGAGAATGAAAATTTGGAGCTCACATTGTTGATTGCATTGAGGACAGGCCAGGTGCTCTCCAGGGACACAGTTCAGACCCTCCCATGGCCCAAGGGATGTCTGAGAGCATCAGCAGCCCCAAAGCAATTGGAACCTTCTCATTCCCTGAAAGAGCAAATCTAAATCCCTTCAGGTGAGGTCAGCTCACAAAGTATATCCAGGAGTTATTGATGACATCTAGTTTAATGTTATATAAATATTTTTGATTGCCAACTCAGCTGGTTTAACCTCACAGAAGCTTTCTCCCTGCTTGTTTTCCAGGAGATATCGAACCACCTTCAATGTGCCATGCTCTTGTCTCCCTAAAATACTTCCCATATATCTGTGGCTTATTCCTTGCAGTAACCCTAGCAGCTGCCATTGGGCTGGGTGGTGAGTACCATTAGTTATTTATTAAGTTCTCACTTAACCATTCAAATGCTTAATTTTTCATGAGCCTTTTACTGAGAATGGAATTAAACTGCTACTGTGGCTTGTTTGTGGAAGTAAAAAATCTTGTTGAGGTGATGGCTTTAAATTTTATTTACATGTAGGGATAAAATAGGTCTGGCACTCCTGAGAAGATTGGTGTAATATTTACAACACTGGGGAAGCTGCAGCTTCAGGAAACCTTTCTCTAGTCAAATTTCGTCAGCTCCCCTCAGGCAATGAGCTGAGTTTAGAAACTGGGGGTAAAAAAGCCCCTGCAGGTAGCCCACACCATATTTTTGTCTTGTAATTCACTTCTCTAAGTTTGCTTTCAAAGAAGTAAAGGACTTTCTCCTATCAAAAATAACATCTACCAAGGAAAAGAAAATGCAGAATGAGTTTAGTTGTGGCTGGGAAGTGTGACCTGCCCAGGTCCAGGGGTCAAATATGTTGATGTGTCTCCACACTAGGGAGCAGCTTGTGGGAGGTTGGGGCATCCCCTTGGGGAGACTGAGCACTGGCTGTGTTTTCCAAGGGTCTCCCTAATTTCCTGCTCAGGGTCTGAGGCACCAGGCAGGAACTCACCCTCGAGTGAAACTTAACCTGTGTAGGGGGAGCTGGGAAGGAGTCAGCACACACAGCAAGGCTGACTCCTCCTACCAGTCATTACTAATAAATGAGTTTTAGCAGCACCACGTAGCAACCTCCAGGTTGTATTTCAGAAGTTCCTGGAGTACAGGAGCTGGCTTTTCCTTAGCAAGGCTGAAATCTGGACAGATAATGGAATGCAGAAGAGTTAAATTAAAATCCAAGTGTGTTTTCATTGCCCTTTCATTCCTTTTAGTCCAGTACAACTGCATTGGGAAGTTTCGCTGCCGATCATCCTTTAAGTGTATCCAGAAATCAGCCAGGTGCAATGGTGTCTTCAACTGTAAAGAAGGGGAAGATGAGTACAGATGTGGTAATTTAGTTTTGCTTATAAATCCCTCCTACCTCCTCCTGTAGACCTGGCAAGTTATCAAGGAATGCTTGTTGTAAAGAGTTTGGGTGAGACAAGAAAGACAGAGACCAATGGAATATCTAAATCACTTCAGAGGAACAATCTCTCTGAGGTACTGATTTACAGTTTATGAAAAATCAGACTGCTTTTTAGATAAATGTGATGATTGCTGAGTATTGTTACTGCCATTTTTGAAAATTTTCTCCATTAGAAGCCCAGATGCTTTTTGACTGCTCACATTTCCTCTGCCTGCAAGGTGTAACCCCACTGCCTTATGGTGTATAAATACAGAGCTTCGTATTCACTGGCACACCATTGTGCTGTGTCAGTTTTGAAGATTGCAAAATCCTGGTATTATCTTAAAGGATGTGGGAATGGGAGAAATCAGCCTTTTGTGCATTCAGTGCTGCAGAATTTGCTGCCTCACGTGTGAAAGTATAACTTCTTTCTGACTTTCTCTCTGTGGCAGTTTTGGGAATCACAGTAATGTTTTAAATGGTACTTCCCTGTCCTGTGCTATGGAAAGTGACTGTGGTGTTCACAGCCACTGGAGGGAAAGGACTCTAATATTAATAAACAGAATAACTGGGTTTTAGCTCAGTGCACTTGTAATCCTGTCTCCTGTACTTACAAGTAAGGAGGCAGCACAGCTTTCCATCTGTGCAAAAGGAGAAGTGACAAGAACCATGAGCTTTTGGCCCCAGCTAACCTGCACAATGTGTTCAGCATTTGGAGAGTTTTCCCCAGGGAGGCTCGAGGCCTCTGTGGAGCCAGTGGCAATACCACTGCTTTTCCTGTCTTCCTCTGCAATTCCATAACACTGGAATTGTGGGCACATGTGGGAAAGCCCCGTTCAGGCAGTGACCACATGCATGGCCACCTTTCTCCCTGGAAACACCACACAGATGTGCCCTTTCCCGGGTCCAGGACAGCTGGGCACAAGTGCATCCACCTTTCTGACACAGGAGGTGCCCACCACCTTCCATCCCTTACCCTGACCACGAGTTTCCTCAGGACAAAGCATCTGCAGCTCCAGCTCACTGCAATTGGCAAGACTTGCTCAAAGCTCCCTGGAGGGCCAGGCAGCCTCCACCACCTGCACTAGAGTTGGCATTCCTATGAGCAAAGATTTTTTTCCCCTAGCTGTCCTAGTATTGCCGTGGTCTGTGCGGTCACAAAGGACTCCTAGCAAAAATATCAGAAGGCTAAATATGATTTATTAACATGACTCCATAATACAAAGGATTTGGGCTATTATCTGCCCAGCCCGGAGCATCCCAAGCTCTTGCCTCCAGCTCCATCCAAGGAATGCCAGAATAGCTTACACAATCAGAGATAACAACTTTTCACCTCATAGGTTGAAAGAAAGAAAACTCCTATCCCCTGTATCAGGAGACAGGCAGAGAAACTCATCTGTGTTCTTGAACACAGCTCAGAGATTTGTTTATAGAAACTTGTACAGAGTAAAAGGACAGTACAAAGATGCTTTCCCATGGGAAGAATTTTCTGCAGGCTTGCATACAGGGAAACTTATAATATGTTCATGCAACATCCTAGCTCAGAGTACCTTAGTTCCCTTCTTTAATGGGAGGGGGGAAAAAAAATACAGCACAGAAAAATTCTGTCAAAGAATCCAAATGATGCGAAAGAGAAGTAGTAAAAACTCAGCAAGCCAGAAAACACCACAAGACACCACAGTGGTGCCTTGGCACTGTTGTGTGCCTGATGTTCATCTTCACAGCTCACTGAGGCTTTTCTTGTGCTGAATCTCAAAGTCAGGCTGAGTGGGAAGAGGGCAGTGCTGCAAGTGTTCACCTTTGGCTCCTGGCGCACCGTCTGCTCCGACGACTGGAGGGCAGAGTATGGGAACACCACCTGCAAACACCTGGGCTTCTCCAGGTATGGACAAATGCCAGCAACTTTATTTGGCATTTTGAACAAGCTCTGCAGTTTTCAGACTTTTTAATGAAACCTTGTGTTAGTTTGTGCCTTAAAAATGACTTCACAATCCACCTTTGTGAGTGATATGATTGAGGAGACTTGAGGAGTACTTGTACAGGGCAAATACCTTTTATTACTGCTATAAATCCTGCATGATGGCTGAATATAATGGCTTGGCTAAATCTTCCCTCTGTGGTGCAGGTGCCAAAATCCTGTTTGTCACTCTGGTAGCCTGTCAGAGAGGCACTAAAAACATATGAGCATTTTCCACTTCTTTTACTTCCTCTGTAGGTAAATTATATACACAATTAATGTCATGACATCTGATAGGATTTAAGGCCCACCTCATAATAAGAGAAGAACATGGCAAGGTGGTTCTTGCTGGATTGATCACATTCCTGAAAAACATCATTTCTTTCACAAACTTTCATAAAACTGAGAAAGATTTGAGGTTGTGATTTGGCATGATGCTCTATTTCTTACTATGGCATCACTCTGATTTCTGTTATAGTTAGCAGTATAAAACTTCTTTGAATAAATTCTTGTTGCCTTTAGGATAAAATACATCTCAATTTTTCAACAAAGAAGAGAAGAAAAAATTAAAAATTATTCATCCTCCCTGCCGCAAAACATAACTCTAGAAAAAGGAGACAATGAGCTTGTAAGTGGCTCAGGGAATGTGCCAACTACTTACAATGAAAAGCTTTGTTGTAATATTACAATTAAAATTTACTTTCTCTGCCAGTTAAATGCATCTCAGTATGTGTGGCTTCCACCCATGATTATGTCAAAAATACATGCACGTGGTAAGGAGCGGAGGGGGAGGATAGAATTGCTTTTATCAAATGCCAGAATCTGATTATTGTGGTTTTCTTTAGCAGAATGGGTGAATTATTTAAGCAGATTGCTGCAATGCTGTCTGGGGAAGCTGTGTTTATGGTTTATTTGCAGTTATGTGAGCTCAGGTTACCTGCCCGTGGCTGCAGTCGAAAAACAGTTCCAAAGACATTTCGTATCCCTCAGCCACTGGTTCTCAGCTGATCAAGTGACATCCCTGCACAATGCCACCAACCTCAGGTATGCCTCAGCTGCTTCAGGAAGAGAGCAATCAACAGAAGGGGAATTATTGATAGTTTGGGATTGTTGCTGTTTTTTCAGGCATGTAGTACTTCGTGTTTCGTGCTGTTACACATAGTAGACTGAGGTTGAGCAGCAGTCTTGCTGGAATATGAACTAAGAGTCTGATCCAAGACCCATTAAAATCAACAAAGGCTTTCAAATGAGCTGTTTGAAATGGCTGTTTTTCCCATTGTGCCATTTTTGCCAATGGATAGGCACCAGGCCCTTCTGGTTTTCCATTATGAAGCAGTTTGTTTCAGTCTGCAGATCCTTACACGTTTCCCAGTGGGTTTATCAACCCTTTATGGTCCATTTACTTCTCCTGACGAATGCTGGTTTTTCTTAGTTACCTTCCAGTGAGAAGGGAGCAATGGATCCAAGGAGACTTCAGATCTTCCCTGGTGGAAGAGTGAACCCCTCTTCAGCAGGGCAGCGTATGGTCTGCAGCCTCCTGAGGGTGGCCAAGCTCCTGACTTCAGTATTTCAGTTAAAGTTAAATCCTGATTAGATGGGATGATTTCACGCCTTTCTACCTCTTTCAATATATGAGTTATTCATATTTACGTGCACAGGAAAATGATATAATATTAAAAAAAACCAAGGTATTTGTGAATTGGGACTAATGCTGCGCTGTCTTCTCATCTCAGGGAGGAATGCACTTCTGGCAATGTGATCATCTTAAAGTGTCTGGGTAAGAATCAGAAAAATTAAAAATAAAAGCAGAAACTATCCTTTATCTACTGCATGGCAAGAGTTGGGAGCAACTGACTCAGGGCATATTATACTATCAGTTTTTCACACCAAAGAAAAATAATATTTTTTATGTAAAATTTGAAAGAATTTCAGAAAGTGAAAATAGGCTGGGAAGGCAGTTTGGGAGCATCAATAGCAGGAGCATTTCAGTGATAATCCCAGTAGGAAGTGTATGTTTAAGGACCGTGTTAGTCCATGGACTCACACTGTAATTCCAAGTCTTTGGCATCCCACACCTCTCCATGCAACCTAGTTTTCAGATTGGGATACAAAAAATCAAAAT
>VXAX01002798.1:0-99298 GCA_013399835.1 Leptocoma aspasia
AGCCGGGCGGGATGGGAAGGCTCGGGCGGGAGCGGCGCTCGGGAGCCGCCGGCGCTGAGCCGGTGTTGCGGCGCCCTCTGGTGGGGGCGGCGCGCAGTCGCACGCCGCGCTCCGGGCGCGGGCAGGGGCTGCGGTGCGAGCACCGCCAGGATCCGCCGGCCCGCAGCAGCTCCGAGCTCCTTCCCAGCGCCGGATGCTCGTTACTGGAAAGGCTCTACCTCTCTGCTCTCTTAGAAATAATCAAGCTCGGCTCTTATATAAAGCACAACAATTCGAAAGGAACAGATCACATTCAGATCATACGCCTCTGTGTATGCAGATGTTACTTAGCTTATGGCTCTGTGTTGCAAAGCTGTTGTTTTGTTTGTACTAATGACATGCAATATACCATTATTATGATATTGCTGCAGCTCTAAGGAAGAGTGACACTGACAGTATTGAAATTAAAAAGTGCCAATAACACCACCATATCTGCAACGACATGGGCTGCTTTGGCTCTCTTCACCTAACCCTTTCACAAATGTGTATTTTTTACTCCCTAATCCTTTTCTTAGACTGGCATGGTGATATTTAGAGGGTATCTCTAATAATGGGAAAAGAATAGAGAGGAAGGAAGATAAGGTTTCATCTCTGGTGAAACTTTAATAAATGTTGGATCAGATATGGGGTAAAGGAGCATCACGGAGTTCCAAAGGGAAAAGAATGAGGCAGGGAGCAATGAAGATGCAGATCTCCCATGGGGAGATTACCAGGGAGAGATTCTGACATACTACATTGTGGAGGAGTTAGTAAGGGGAGAGATCCTCACATTAGCCCCCTTGAAACCCCCTTGGCTCACGGTTAGAGCCAGGAGCAATCAAGGCAATGTCAATGAAGCTTCTTCCTCTGACTCTCCATCAGCACATCTGCTTAACTGCTTTATCTGATTATTGGTAGCCTGCAATCACAACTATCACTCCTCTCAAGTTAGAATAAAGAAACATTAACCCAGAGCAGGGTACATAATGCAGACCAGTTTACTACAAATTAAAGACTGAATTCAGACTTCTACTTTTGTGAGCACTAGAAACTATTTGTTTCCCAATAGACAGCACGCTGCTACTTGCTTAGAGCATGCATCAAATAGATGTACAAAATAAACCCATGGTAGGTTGTGAACCTTTGCTTTAGAGAAGTATTAATTTGTTGAACATCCACCGTTTTTTAGGCCAGTTTTGTTTATTGAATGCATTTGAACTGCACTGTTTTGCTCTGGCACATCAGCTGTGTAGAGCTTGAACAGACAGGAGAGGAGGCTGTGGGGGAGGGAGGGAGAAACTAAAGACAGCTAGCTGACCTCCCTGTATGCTTGTTTCTTCTGCTTTCCTGCTCTCCACTGACAGCCAGTCCCACATGATGCATGGTGATTGCTGAAACCTGCTGCCTGCTGTGTGAGTCTGATACTTTCCAAAGGCTGATTGTAGCTGAGAAATGGATGACCCTTGCTCTCACACATCCACACACAATACGAATAATATTTCTTGGGTAGGAACAACATGGGAAAGGCACTGCCTGTTATTGACTAACCTCAGTTATGGACTCAGGACTAGTTTTATGTAGCATATAGCATTTTGTGGTCTGTCACATGTGTTTTTATGCTCCTTGTTTTTCCCTTGATAGGGTTGCCTGACATGGTAATGCCTGCAAACACAATTAATGAAAGCAGTTCTACTCATAGTAGCATCTCAAGTGGTACTTCCATTGGCTTCACATTTACCTCCTGTAATATGATTTATTTTGTTGGCAGTTGGAATAGTTCCTGCTGTGAAGCTCATGTGCTCTTTCTCTGGGGCTTATGTTCCCTTTCTGTTTTATGCCCTCAACAGATGTGAGAAAGAATAAGGAGACATGTGATACAAATATCTTACAGAGGGCATGAACTCAACATGCTTCACAGGCTGCTCAGGTAAAATATGAGCTGTCATTAGGTGTTACAAATCATGCTGTGGGGCAAGATATTTAATAACTTATGAAAGACAAACATTTATGGACTGCAAACAGACTAGGACTAATGAATGAGAGTTCACTTTCAGCAGCAGGTGTGATTAAAGAGTTTTCCCCTCACCTTTGAGGTGCTTTTTTCTCATTTATTGCAAGAGATCACTATTCTTTAGCTGTGCTCTTTGATGGCACAACTGCACCATCTACCAGATGTTCGCATGGCTCTTTCCCAAGAAATAAGAAGAGGCTGTATTTTTTGAAAAACATAGTTTCCCAGATCACAAAAACTGTACAAATGACACAAAGAAGGGGTGTGTGTGATAGCCTCTTGGAGCAGAGCCAGAAATAACCCCCAGTGAGTGGGAAATTGGTTAAGACATCTTAAGTCAGACATGCTGCAAGCAGAATAATAATATTGAAACATATTCTTATACTGTGGTGATGCCCAAAAGCCATTGTGTGCAAAGAAAGCATACCCCTATAAGAGACATGCAAAATCCCACCCAGAACACACAATCTAAGGAGAACAAAAGATGATGAGAAAAGACATTCTGTTTATGATTAATCAAGACATGGATAATATCTTATGTTTTATAAGATGCAAAATTATTTCAATGCTATCTTAAATATATTTAAAGGGTGCACGACAGATTATCTCCTCACCTACCCTCCTTTCTTCAGCACCATTCACAGAAATTCTAAAACAATATTCCATAAGTTGCAAAGATTCACAGTTTTTCTTTAAAACTAAATGTATCTAAATCTAAGGAATTTTGTGACCTTATCAACATAGACTTGGGAAATTAAAGAAATTATGTAATTGCTCCATGTTGCACAGTCTCTAATATGATTTGATTATATGGTTGAGTGGAGAAGAAATCTATCAAAAAGATAGATTGTATATATTTTAGATATACAATAGATTAGATAGATTGTATAACTATACAAGTTAAAAATCTGGATGTTTTTAATTACCATTTTGAGGCAAGTCAAATTTTGGGTTTATAAATGATGAAAACCAACAAGAAAGTATATATTTGCATAAAGGAAACTATATATAAATTAAAAGTTCATAAAATATTACTTGTGATGTTTCCAAACACACAGGGAACAAACCACAGCTCTCTGATCTTGGCATGAGCCCTGCTGTTTTCACAAACCATAAGAGTTATTTTTGCCTTGCTGTGAGAGAAGGAGCCATCTAATTCAGGCCACAGGAGGCCCCCACAGAGCAGGCAAAACAGCAAACTTCTGCAGCCTCCCTGGATTTTATATTAATAGATGTGCAGATGTCTGCTCTATGGTCTTAGCATGCAGAGGAGACTCAGAGCTGACAAGAGGAACAGAGCATTAGCAGTTCTGTCACTGAGTAGACACAGAGCCTATACTTTTGATACTGATGAACAACAAAGCTCAGTGAAATAGGGATAGTCTCTTTAGATTAGTTATTAGAACACCAAGTACAGTACCTTTCACACTTCAAAATAATTTCTGTAGTAATAAAAGTCACTGTGACAGTGTAGTGCTATTGTGGCAAATTTCATCTATTCCCCTCATTTATAAGCTCCTCTGTAATAACACTTTACCCATCAGAATTCATTGAAATGCATTTCATTATCCCAATCAGCCCCCTGAGTCACAGCTTTATTGTATTGCATTTCCTTTCTGCTGTATTTGAACTTTCTTCTAATACTAAAGCTTATTTCAAGCCCATTACAACAAGTTGCAAATTAGCTTTTATTCTGCTCTGATTGCTGGTGTGTTTTAATAAATTCATGCCAAAATTTTTATAACATAATACTAATACACTTTATCTTTTAATTATTTTATCCCAAATTAATGTAGTTATTTCTGATTTATTTCATGTGTTTTCTTTGTCCCAGGATGGGCTAGCATCTTGCCCACTCTCATAAGCATGGGTACTTGTTCCTCCTGATTTTAGGATTAGAAATTAGCGTTTTATAAAGGGAAAAGAATACACCTTATTTTATGTGCATATTTTCTTTGGAACACACTGTTGGAATAACCTGGAAAATCTCTGCAAGTGTGAGATATATAGATATATATGTATCTATAGATATAGATATATATATACTTGTGTAAATACACACAAGTAGAAAACATACTTATGACCAATTTGTTGAAAGAAGGAAGGTCCTGTTCCCTGATTGGCACCAACTACATGCACTTGGGGAAGTTAACTCTTTAGTTCTCTAATTCCCCTTCATCATTCAACTCTTCCAGTGAATATCAGCATAGACACACTCACTGAATCTCCACAGCTCAGGATTATGTTTTCAGTGTCTATACACTCTTCACAGATTTGAAGTATGCACATAAAAAACTTATGCCTTTAAAGCAGTGAGTGGCAGAACTAGAGAATATATAGAACTGCTTTAGCAAAGCAATTAGAATAACTTAAATTCTACACTTTCCAGTCATGTTTTTTCTTCCAGAAAAATTCATTCATGTTATGATATCCTTTGTTGGTGGAAGCCCTGTCTAGGATCAGAAGGCAATGAAATGAAGTGCTAGTTTCTTCTGCAAGTGTCTGTTTGATGTTAGTGCATGAAGACATACAGATATGACTTCACCTAGTCAGAGATCCATTAAGAGAGAAACAAGAGGAAGGAGTCAGCAGCTTCCGTCTTTTGGCTGACTGACACTTTCCATGGTGAAATATTTTGGGGAATATTTTCTTTGAGAAGTTCCCACACCTCTAAGCTTGTCAGCAACAATGAGACTTACTTGACAGGATTATGCTGTTAGATCGAGGAATACACTTTTTCTCACAAAATTCTCAATATATTTGCTGAGATTAAAGATGCTGGCATAACTTTTGTTGTGTTTTTGCCTGCATTTTTCAGGTCAACTTTTGTAGTATGTTAAAAGTAATGAAACTGACCTTGCTGCTGAAGTTGCAGCAGCCACACATATAATGAATGCACATGGATCTTTTAGTGGGAGCAGTTAGGGCCCACACTTGTATTATTGGCCTTTTTTTTTTTTTTCTCAAAGCCATTGAAAAGGCTTGAGATTTTTCAACAGGAGGAGGAAAAACTATGTATTGTTTATGGGGCTATTTCTCCTAGCCAATACCTTGTATCTGAGACTCAAGCACGCAAAGGCAACTTTGACACACTGGTATCTTGCCCAAAATTTCATTTGTGGGAATCTTAATTCATTCTGCTTTAATCAGCAACAAGTTTGTGCCTGTGTAGTCTCAGAACAAGAGGTTTAGCTGCAGGTAAACTTTCCTCTAAGTAAATGATGCTGTGAGCACTGCTGCCATGTCCAGCTCCATGGAGGGGACTTCCCAGGACTTACTAGTATTCCACGTGTTGCTAGTAGAGTAAGAACTCCTGCTATGGCTTAAGTGTTGAGAAAAACTTGGTTCAGAAAAGCATCTGTAAAGATGAATACTGTAGGAATTTTTTGCTAGGTGATACATTTAAACTAGGTCTGCAGTCACAAACATACTATAAAGTACAGGAAAATTAGACTAAGACAGGAGGAAAATTGTACTAAGATAGGGAGAGTGGATCTGCAAAAACAGCTGTAAGCAGCTCCTGAAGAGAGGAAAGACTGAAGAAGGACAGAAGTTGTAGCAGATATATTCTATCACAAGAGAGAAAAAAAAAAAAAAAAAAAAAAAAAAAAAAAAAAAAAAAAAAAAAAAAAAAAAAAAAAGAGAAAATCGATCTCTAGAGCAGGCTAGTTGGAGAGAGACAACAAAATGAAAGGAGAAAAACCCCATGAAACCTGTTATTTTATAAAGTCATGAAATAATTCTTAGTATAATTTGCTATATTTACATTCCACTGATTTCTTTTACATTTGCATTTCAGACAGCAGGAAAATTGATATCAATTCTAACAACTGGTTTTACTACTTCCTTCAGATTCTGAGTTCCACATGTACTTTTCTATTTTTATCCTTTATCTTTCTTGTCCTTCTCCAGATTGCCTTTATGAAATCAAAACCAATCACTAGAATAAGAAAAACAAGTCTTTTTGTCCCTCAGACAATATTGATTTCTATGCAGTTAAAGATTCAAAAGCATTTATTTTTACTGGAAATAATTTTAATACTGATTCCAAACTGTCAAATATTATCCCTATCCATCTACTTGTAATACATCTGCATTTGAAAGTATGTTGGTCTTCAGAATAGAAGACTGTCTTTTTCCTTAGTATATCTTTTCCATTTCATTTTCCATTGTAAACCCTCCTAGCTCAGGTTGACAGTATCTTTTAAGGTTGACCTTTTCCACTAGATGGCACATGGGGCCATATGAGTGTCAGGAGAGACACAGGTTGCTGGACTGTGTTGTAAGAATGCATGTAATGCTTAAAAAACTAATATTCAATTTAAGACAAATATATTTCTTAACTACTGTTAACTGGTATATCTCCATTGGCTTCACTGGGATATGCTGATTTATAATAGCCAAAACTTAATGTGTATTGCATATAAAATTGTTTTCTAAGCTGTTGTATTACACATCTTGGAAATGGGGAATTTCTATGTTTAATGTGAAAACTGTATTATATTATAAGAAATTGTATTATATTATATCCTAATATCTCATTCTTCATAGGTCCTTAGAGACCACTGGTATAAAGATTTGAGCATCAGATGAAATTTAGCTGGTTATTATATCAAAATGTTATGAGGAGCGTACAGGCACAGTACAACAAATAAAGATATGCAGAAGATTTCAGTGAAAAGGTATAAAAATGAAACACATCATTAATTCTTCAAAGATCTTCAAGATTTGCCAGAATTATGGTCGTTGCTTTTAGTTCCTACAGCCTCTTCAGTGATAATTACTGATGCTTATACTTTAAGAATTTCTGAGTCAGAAATGTATATCCCTCTTTGCTGCCAGAGGACTGCTTGCCCAGCAGCCTTTGACAGCCCATCTGCTGTTGGAAGAGGGAGTTATTCAATCCGATTTGTCAGGTCTATTAAAAAATCTTGGCAGACCTGGAAAGTGGAAGTGGAACACTGGAGGTGAAACTTCTGGGTGACTCTCAAGCTTTTTATTTGTATTGTATATTGTAGCCCTAGGAGCTACAGAAACAACCCTTTAAAGACCCCCTTGTTGCTCTAATGGCTCAGACTACATTTGGCTTATAGCAAATATAGCAACTTCTGTCTGTCAGTTTTTGTCTCAGATCACAGTGGAATTGCTGATAGCTGGGAAGACATCCAGCTCATCAAATGAAGTCCATGACTACATTCCACAGGGTCCATGACACTTACCCAGGTCTCTCAAATGACATTTTCCTCATATGGAAAGTCTTTAAAGAGATTTACACTTGAAAGCTTTTATGCAACTGGTGTAATCACATAACACTTGTTGCTGTGGAGTGATCTCCAGATCTTTTTTATCCCAAAGTGAACTTCAAACTGTCCCTAAAAATAGGCTATGAATTTTGCTTTTTTTTAGTATCACACTGACTATTGCACTGTTTATGGCTTCTGCAGTTATCAAGACTCCAGAATAACCTCTATCAAAAATTGGCACAAACCAAACTATTCTGGTGCTATCTTTCTTCTATGGCTGCTTGCCCAGGCTAGCTCTAAGGAAGGCCTAGAGTAAGTAAATGTGACTTTTATCTATGCTACAAATCAGAGCTACAAATCAGAGGAGATGACAATTTCCATGGCAAGTACTTTCCATGGGAAATGTTCAGTTAGTTCATCCCCAAAAGAAAAGACTTGACAGAAGTGGTCGATGAGCTATTTGATTCCAAATACTATGCAGAAACAAAGATAGATGGCACAGAGACAGTGATCATGCCAGCCATTCCCACATAAAAAGCAAGAGCTGTTTTAGGTAAATTTGATCTTTTAAGTGGTGTCTAAAATACATCTGGTGAATAGACCATTGTAACAGATTACCATTGTGACATGAAGGCAAATCACCAGTTCTGTCCTATATATATGAATCTGCCCAACAATATGAATCTGCCCTATAATATGAAACACATGAATGTGGTTTGGTCATCTCCTGAAGACTATACACACAGAATCTCTCCAGGACTCTTTACTGCAGTAAAATTATGGCAGTGCCTGCCATGACTCACCTGACCCTCAGTCTTATGTCCCTAAAGTGGCCACACCAACCATATCTTAGCTCTTCTTGCCCAAAGACTCCAGATGAGCACCCAGGACTGAACAGGGCGGGGATGAAGAACATCAACATCAGCAATGCTCTTATTTATCATGAAGAAAAGGTCAACCTGGAAGTTTTCTGAACTTGAGTGAAAATATCTGCTGGGTAGAAGAGGTAAAACACCCCAAGCTGTACATGTCTATGAGCCACCATCCATTTTTGTATTGACAAGTGTGTGATGTTGGTCTATTTGTTCTTTAAAAAAATTTGAGCTATGAGGAATTCTATATGTCAAAGCTGTCAAATACATGAAAGATAAAAAAAAAAACACTGATAGAAATGAAATTATTGAAATTCTAGAAGTTAGTAATTGAAGGACTCAAAAGAAAAATGTTGTCATTATTTAAACTATGATCCAAGCTAGAAAGCAGTATAAATCTTGGAGACCTCAGAAAGATCAAAGAACAGATTATTACAACTTCTCTTGTCTGACTGGTGGCCACCTGTCCAAGAAGCAGTCTGTGTTTCTGGGTGTCTGCATTGGGGTGGTAAACATGTTAATGCTCAAGCTAGCAGTGTGTGACTCCTAACTAGCTACACCTCCTCTGGGTATTACCCAGGAGAAAATTTGCAAACTACTCTAGAATTTTTTTGTCACGCACAGTTTATAAGTCCAACTCAGCTAACCCTTCAGTCTATGCTGTTACTGGGTGTTGTGGACACAGCCTGAGTCTTCTCTGTTCAGAAGGTGTCTGTCTGAAAAGGCACTCTATAGGAGATGGTTTGAAAAGAGAGAATAAGAGCAATCAAACACAGAGGCTCTGTGTTTTCTAACACACATCATGGTAGGAGCATCTCAAATCTCCCTTCCATAGCTCTGAGTGTTAACTGCTGCTCCACTGGCTTAGTCAGAGCCAGAAGTTAAAATAGCCATTGGCCTAGAGAGAAACATATCTCTTCATCATTGCTAACATGAATATGCAAGAGCTAGTCTGGTAACACGGCTCCATGTAGTCATCACCAATTCACAATGTTCCTGTAATTTCCCTGCAGACCAAACATGTCAAGAAGGAGACAATAGGAAAAATTCACCCTAAAGGACTGTTAGGAGCTCCTTGAACTGCATGGTGTACCACTCTGCTTTCTGTCTCTCCAGAAAGTGTAAAATAAGCCCCTAAAAATCAATTCCTACCACTGCTGCTAGACCCTGAAAATGAATTAGCTGCAGTTTGTAATCATCTGTGTAAACAACTGCCAAAAAAGCTAATGAAACTGGCATGAGCACCTGATCAGAGTCCAACAGCAAAGTATATCAACAATGTAAACACATTTAGTCCCTGCGCTAGGTATGGTAGAAGAGCTTGTTAAAAATTATCTTGGGAATCATATAAAGTTGAATATTATTTGAACTAGAAAAGTTCTTCATGTTCCCTAGAGGTTAAAAGGAATAAAAACCTTGATAGGCACAAAGGACAGATAACGTAGGAATATTGCAACTTTTGACACTCATTTAATAGTCATAGTAATTATCAGTGGAGTAGTTCATAAAAATAACACAAAAGAGCCACTTTAATTGTTCAAACACTGCTTAGTCAGCATGTCCTGAATCTTTCTCTGTGAGCATGACTGACATGTGAATCAGAGGTTTATTTTTATCTCTGACTGCTCAGTCACTCTTTCAGTGGAGCCCAACTAACTGCAAGGTAGGTCTGAAGAGAGATGGTTAGCACCTTCAGAATTTTCTTCCTGGAAAATTACTTTTAAATAAGATTAGCTATATAGGGGCATGTGTATTTGGTAAACCGCTTTTGAAATACAGGCAACATATCGATCTAAAACTACTTTGTTTCCTAGAATTTTGGTTTGAAGCTTGCTAAGGACCAGGGAAAGCTAGTGAGCCTTAGCCTAAGGAAACCAGGGGTTCCAAGGGCTACCCAGACAGCAATGTCATTCCTACCTGTATAAGGAGCCTTTTTTACCATTTCTACAACTGGAGACCAGGACTTCTCAAGTCTTTACTGTGCAGCAGGCGCCCAAACACCCAGGGAGACTGAACGAGCAGCTCAAATTCTCAGAAACTGTAGGAATCCCTTTAGATACTATCTTCTTTGGTTTTTTCCCAGTTCACATAACCTGACAGATTTGCAACTGTCATGGCAGACAGCTGCTGTATTTTCAAGTGAGGGAAAAAATCAGTGGCACCAAAGACACATGCTTTACTATTTTCTTTTGGGGGGGTAGAGTTCCTGTAGGTCAGGATTTACATGAAACCTTTGAAAATTTTATATTTCCCTCAAAACAGACATGCAAAATTGCATCCAAAGGAATATAAAATTCTGACAGATTTTTTAATGTCATTTAAAGTGGATGGAAAATGTGCTATTAAAAAATTTCACTTTTTTAATGGGTTTCAAATATATCTCACTGGACTTACAACCTTGTTAAAATGAGAACAACATTGTTCTACAGCTTCAAGTTCCTTGGTTATGCAATATTATAAATATCAAAAGTGTGTTATGGTATGTTGTAAAGGTCCTTTACGTTACCATGAAATCCTAAATATTCCTGGGCTGTGGAAATCCTCATTTATAAAGCTTTTTGTTGCTATTCACCTGACTGTGAATGTTTGCCTGTAATTTTATCTCAGCTTGAAGACTAGTGATCAGTCCTGAGAGATCCCTCTGGAAATACTGTCCTCAAATGCATGGAGTGAGAACTCCCCCTTTAGTCGCACAGCAGTTGTTGCCTGCCACAAATGGAGGTGTAAATTTACGTTGCTTATTTGCTCCAATAATCTCTTATTATTTAGAACAACAAACTAAAACTACAGGAAAAGTGAACAGCAATAGGGCAAATGCAAAGCCTTATTCTTCTACCTGATTTCTCATAAATGTGAGATCATTTTACTTGCTAAATTGTTAGGTTTCCTGCACACTTTTTCATGTTGCTGACCTTGAAAGCTTCCAAGGACTTTACTTGACACATTTCCTGAGTATTAACTTGATTTCTGTTTATCTCTCTCACTTTCTATATGTCTTTTATTCAGGGAATGAATAATAAAAATAGAACTACAATTGTGATTATGAATTTTATGCATTTTGGTAGAAATTACATCTTAAATTATGGAGCAAATGAGCATGATTTTTATCATTGTTTATACCAGTGTATCAGAGAGGACCAATTAAGCTATCTCCCTGAGATCCCAGCAGAGTCACTGAAAAGAGATTGAAAGCAGGAGCCTAGTTCAGCTGCTGTCTATGTTCCCTTGAAGGAAGATATTTCTCTCCACTGCACAGGGGTTAAAGATTGATTTGGTAAATGCCTCTTCCTTACCCTATTTGTTGTAGTTTCAGAGTGCTGGAACTGGTCCAGGCAAGTGGGCACCCCCTGGCTACCTCCAAGCGTCGCCCACTTCCTAGCAGAAGAGTGAAGGACTGAGCAACCCTTCCACCTGTTAAAACATATGGACAGTATAGCAGGGATTCCCAGCTGGCCAAAACTGACCCTTTTTAAGCTTCTTTGAACAGGCAGACCAATCTGGTGAACTCAGCATACCAAAAATTGAGAGTCATTCACTTACTCTTTCTCGCATTTTCCATGGTTCCAGGAATTCTACAACCTAGGATTTATGGTTCCTGATGATGGTTTTCAAGATAACTTCAAAGAAAATTAAGTATTCTGAGATTAAGTAATGTTATGATAAATAGAGTTTGTGATACTATAAATTGTTCACATATTTTCACATATATTTTCTTATATTATAAAACATATTGCTACATCATAAAAGACTTCAGTGGCCCTGAAGAGCAGATGATCATATGGGTTTCAAAACCTAACTTGAAAATAGTACATTTTAAGGCCTATTTTCAGTTTGTTCAGTAAGAAATTGCTAATGGTATTAGAAAACTTCCACCACAGCAGCAGATGATGCTGAACAAACAGTTGGATGGCTTGATTTGAAGGAGCTGTATGTAGTAGCTGTATGGCAGTGACAACACATATGGCCATAGCTCTGTGCCATAAAACCACACTGGGGACGTTCTACTGTGTATCTGCAATGCTGCTGTCAGTAAACCTATAGCACTCAAGAGCACAGACTCTAGTGACATGCAGGTAGGGCAGTTTTTCTCACATGGTCTCTAAAAAAGTTCTCAAGACAAAACCCCCCCCCAAGAGAAGATATGCCACTGCAAAGACTGTAGATCTGATAACTGTGAGATCTGGCAAATTATGTTCTTAACCTCAGTAAAAAGACCATATCTGTGTCTACTCCCTAATCATTTATTTAAATACCTACAATTTCCAAGTGAACAACTGAACTTGTGAATGCTTCTCTGTATTTATAACATCCTATCCATAATTATTTTTTATGTTATGTATATATGTATAATTATCTAGAACTAAGATTGAATTCTATTCAGATGTAAGAAGAAGGACCTAATGAGTCCTGTCTTCTATGACAGGATGTTGTCCCACAGAAAAGTCAGGTCAGCTCTCAAATATGGGGCAAAATTCTTGATAGATACAAACTTTAGCTTTTGAAAAGAGCAATTACCGTAGTCCCCTCAGGAACCCTGAGTTTACTCACTGGTTTATGGGGTAAATTATACTGTGTATCTGCTGTGTCACTGGTGGAAGACAAGTTCTAAGCACTAATTTCAATCTACAACTTCCAGAAGTCTAACACTTTAGACTCCTTGCTTAGCTTTGTCAAAGAGATCCTGTCACTTCCTTTGTCATATAAATCTAACTGAGGTCTCCAGTGTTTACATACTGCTAAGCAAGCAAAGAAATCTGAACATACATCTTCAAACAATCTGATAATATGAAATCTGATGGATTATGGAAAATAGTACTTGTGAAAGACAAGAAGATAAGGAAGATTTCTCTGGGAAAAAAAAAAGAAAGACTAGAACAGTGAGTAATATCTTTGTCAATAGCTACTGGGCACATAACAGATCAAGTGAGCCGGCTTGCAGTTTAAGATCAACCCTGAGAATTTTAATGAGTTTTGCTCAGGAAATGTGAACATGCCTGAAAAGGTTTTCAGTTTTTGAATTTGCAGATCAAAAAGTTTGCACTGCACAAAGTGCTGGCCTGCTTTGTAGTTATAGGTAACTAGGTGTCTAAGTCTGTTACCTGGTATGGCTTCTAGGGTTTGGGATACAGTTATGACTACCTTAGAAATGTACAGAGGGCAGAGGGTTTATGATGCTCCCTTGTGTGTCTTTTCAAATGTACATCCTGCATATCCAGTTGTATCCAATCAACCATCTCTTGAAACCAGACAATGGAGGATTCAACAAGTTCAAGGGGAATTCAAGGGGTGAGGAGAACAGAAGCTGAACTGAAGGTGATGTCTAACACTCCAAAAGTTTTGCCTTCAGCTTCATACTTGGGGGTGGTGGTGACAGAGGTACTGGCTCCTTGTCACCTCGGTGGGGTCCCACTGCCCTGCACTGCACCCCTGCTTTCCCTGCACACACACTGTGGACTGAAACCCCACTGTGGCCTGCCACCAGACCAAGCCAATGCTCAGTGGATGGCCGAAGAGGCCAATTTAATTCATTAAAGCTGCAGAAAAAAACCTAGCCAAAAGGCCTCAAAAATATTAATTTTTTCATAAGGTTATCATATTGACCCAGCTTATTGTGTGATCAGGTGAGTGCCAGAGTGGTGCAAAGGAAGAAAACATCAAGCATCTGAGAGCAGACACAGAAGAGGAAGGAACAAAGTAGGTGAGAAAGGGACTGACACCTCCTCCTTTTATTTGAAGCAAGCCCTTAGTTTAGTTTAATTGTAATGTGAAACAGTACCCTGGGTGTATATTTACCCCCACTAAGTGCTCTGCTACATAAGGAAGGTGTTCAGGGCACTTCTTGCAGAGAATGAACAATCTGCTTCTCATAAGACCAATTTTTCAGGCCTTCTGTTGATTCAAATGAGCATCACTGCACCAAATTCTCTTTATAGGTAATTTATAAAGCCATGTATTTAAAGTCATGTTTTTCAAGTCTTACCGAGAAGAGTAAGAATTGAAAAGCACTATCAGAAAGGAGGGTACTGAAGGATATCCCTGTCATTCTCTGCACACCTAGACAAGAGTCATGGCCCTATGTCTGAAAAACACCACTCTAGAAAAAAAAGCATGTGTATTTGGGAGTAATCTTTTGCTGATATACTATGGGACACCCTTGCTTATGTTCTACAGGAGTTCAATAGAAATTGGTAAAATCTGAACCCTGTGCCTAAGAGTAATGATGTCAGATCACAGTGATCCTTTCTGTTACTGCTTTTCAGATCAATAGATGAAATAAAGGCTGGGGCCAGTGAAGTCAACATGAGGTTTGTCCCTGCCAGGTTTGCAGGATCAGTCCATTATGTTTCACAGGATGGGAAATGGTTACATGGCAACAATGACACAGGTGAGAAATCTGAATTGTAAATCTGGTGGCATAGGCAGCATTTGATAGAACCCACAGGATCACAGTAGTTGCTGTTGCTAAATGTATTTCCCCTTCATAATCTGAAAACTTCATTTTCTTTCAGAAGCAAAAGAAAGTGTGCAGCAGGATGAGGGAAGAGTAAAGTTCTATGACTGTAATATGCATGTTGAAAATGAAAGGATTTGTATGTTTTAATACAGGTCTATGATCAAGAAAAATAAATGGTTTTACCAGTGAGTTCTACTTCCACAAAATATTTATTAAAAGCAGCACACATACCAAATATTTCTGAATGTAAAAATCCATGGCATTTGTTTTCAGGTTCATCCTTAATACTGCCAATAAGCAGGGTAGGAGCTGTGTAAACTGCCCAGCAGAAAATGCTGGTTTTAATCAATATTCATTGACCCATAGGAAACGACAGCAACTTTGTAATACAGTGTCTAATAACTCAGCTGAGGTCTGTGTGCTAATTAATAACTATTTTACATGGACACCTATAACACTGGTAGATATTGGAGGTCTCCGCTCCAGGGCACCCAGCAGCCTGAGAGTTCTGAGAAGCAGAAGGGCAGCAGAGTGAAGAAGGGACTTCTGTCACTGACCTTCAACCAAATGACTTCATATCTTATATTATTTACTTTGAACACATTGGGTGGTTTTGTTGTTTTAATGTATGTTATTCTGGTTTTCTATACTGAAGATCAATCACAGCTTGTTAGTGCGACCTGGAGGAGCTCAAAAGCAGAATTTTCCTAACTCGTCTTTCATGGCTGTGTTAACAATGACCCGAGAACATCCCGGCCATTTCCCTGTCTTCTTTACTGCTTTGATAATGCCCATCTTCTGTAATTTATCTATCAATTTCTACATGACACAGTGCCTAATTTATTACTTCCTCTAAGATGATATCCATCATGTTTCCTTTGTTTATAAAATTTATTTTCTGATAAAAATAAAATACCACAGTGATGATCCTGGAAAATCTATATTGCATCATATTACATTTTCTGTTTACTTACAAGTTTTTAATTATTAACATCTATTTACTGTAGCACTGCTGTGTTATCTTAAGATCAGGCTACAGGTATCCAATTGGTTTTTTTTTTGCTTTTTTTTTCTGAAATCATAGAATCATAAGATGGCTGGGGTTGTAAGGGACCATTATGCACATCTGGTTCCATCCCCCTTGCCTTGGGCAGGGATGCCACCCACCAGATCAGTTTGTACAGGTCCCCATCCAGCCTGGCCTTGAACACTTCCGGGGGTGGATCATCCCATCTGTACTGCCTGCTCTCCAATAATAAATAAATAACAAATAAATCACATAGGTTTATTTAGAATATCTGCTTTTTCATTTATAAGCTCTTCAGAACTATAAGATAAAAAATTATTGTATGCCTTCACCCAACAGGGTGTTGACTGATCATGTATTGGGCAATCTGCTCTCCAAATCCTCATCCTTATTACCAGTCTTCTCTTTACTCACAGTTGCTATACTATCATCATTATTGAAGCGTGCTAGCTGGCATAATAAAACATAACTAAGCAGTGCCTTTACTAGCAGGGTTTTTTCTCCTTTCAGACTAGAAATTCCAGAGTGCCCCATAGTGACATGGGGCTTCTCATCGGAATTCTGGTAGCATTTTTCTCTAATAATATTCTTAGTATTTCTGTCCAGATTCAAACTCAACCATAGATATTTATAGCAGATTCTTATTACCACTGCTATTCAGGAGAAGGATTTTTTCATCTTACCCTTTTCCTCACTTTCCCCTAAAAATATTTAGATCCAGGAAAATTCTGTATTATACTTTATGTATCTATGCTTTTTTATCAACTTTTTTATAGAAAGTTTAACCAAAAATCACAAAAATGTGTTTTATATTAAAAAATAAAAATCAAACTATCGCTACACAATGCATTTACTGCAAAAAAGGCGCATTGTGTGCACCTTTACTGAAGTAGTTGCACAAATGGTGTGCCAGGTTTTCTCTGATGCCTCCATGAGTTTGTCAGTGAAAACCAAGGAGATCTGTGGGTGCTCTACTCTTAAAACTGGGCTTCAAATTCCCTTGTTTCTCCATTGCCAAATCATTGATTTGTTTACACCCAATCTTGAGCCAAAATCCAGTCAGTACCATCATGAACTCATTTTGATTCACAAATTAACTGGAAAATTGGATTTTTTCTGGGAATACTTGTACATGGCCTTCCCTTTGTTTATCAAGTACAAAAACAATTGTTCCATCTCATTATCACACAGAGTGAACAGAAGTGGAGAAACCTGGTAGGACCGTTCAGCTTGGAAATGTATTCACTGTTTCTGTGGGGAAAATCAGCAACAAAATCTAAATTGGTCTTTCTCAATCATTCATTCAGTATTGAACCCATGCTCCTATCCAAGCTTAAATGTCAGAGAGGGAAAATAATGAACATGCGAATAAATTTCAAAAACTCACACTTTATTTTATGCTTTCCTACAGAACCATTTTGAATTAGAAACAGACTTTAAACCATTAACCTATTTCATGTTGTAAAGATAGTTCTATGATATACAGAAAACATTAAGAAAATATTTCTTAAATTTTAAAAACTAATTTCCAAGCTAATATGAAAGTTATTACTTGAAGCTTAATATTATCATATGCACCTGTAAAGGTTGGTCAATTACAAGTTACCCATAAACCCTTTTTTGTTATTTTAACATCATAAATAGTAATCTGGCATTAAATATTTGTGATCTGGGCCAGTAACCTTTTTCAGTCTCACAGGACTTTTTTTAATTAAACTATATCTTTGTCCCATGTCTATAATCCTCTCTTTGACATTTTATATACAAGACACCTTGCTGCAAAAAGGTCAAGCAGTACAGTTATAAATGGAAAAGAGATTAAAAGTATTCTCAAGCCACAGTGATCTAAAAGAGAGTTGAATATAGAGTGTTCTTCACAGGTTTCCTTAGATGAGTTAAGAGGAAACCCTGTTGGCAGATTTTTATTATAAGAACACCAAAGCAAATGAAAATTATTTGACAAAAATGAATAATGCACAATTTTAATTTGCATATTGGAATAATTAGCTCCAAAGAGCCCTATAGGGTTTTGTCTCCATAAAACTTTTATGTATACCATTGCCAAATGTGGCTT
Source organism: Leptocoma aspasia (assembly GCA_013399835.1). Lineage (NCBI taxonomy): Eukaryota > Metazoa > Chordata > Aves > Passeriformes > Nectariniidae > Leptocoma > Leptocoma aspasia. Next base: position 17,700 of record VXAX01002798.1, read on the forward strand.
ATGTGTTTATATAATTTTTTTCCTTTTAACACAGTTTTATTGTAAAAATAAAACCCCAAAACAGCTACAGTAACATCTTGCTACAGTTAATAACATTTTCCCCCTTCTTTTTTCCTGCAAAATAAGCATGATGGACATAAACTGCTCCTTTCTGGAAAATATGTGAGAAATTCAAGAATGGGAAATGGCAGGAGATAATTGCAGGAGCCAGTGTAAGTCAGAGAAGAGTAGTCATAATGTAGTGTAGGTAAACATATCCACAGTGCCAGTGAATGGCTTCTTTTTTATCAGAACATTAAGCAGAAATTGAAGGAACATTTTTCCCTAATATTCTCCAGCTGGCATATTTTGACCTCAACTTGCTCACTCTATGCCACACTGGAATAACTTTAATGGTGTACATGGGTACAACTAAGCAATACATTACTGGTAATGTCTTAAGTAACCTAGCAAAGCATGGTACCCAGTTGCTGAAATGCTATTCTGTATCTTTCAGAATCTACTTTGTTACCCCCAAGAGGCCAAACCCTGATCTGGAAACTCTTTACTGCTAATTTCTTTCCATCAATTTTATGTAGTCCAGTGAAATAAGTGTATTTCTTCTAAGTCTGTGTCATCATAGTGGCTATTGTTTAGCTGCAAATGCTGGAAACATTTTCAGTGACCCCAGGTTCCCTCTTGCAGTTTTGTAGACACTCTGTTAGTGTGTGTACTTTCAAATGGTCCTCTGACTGACTTACATAGAAAAGAGGGGTTTTACACCGTCTGTTTAAAACTACCTGAGGCATCTAACCGAGGTGTGATGCAGAGGATCTAAGTTTAGGGGCTGTTTCCTGTATTCTCTCTTCACAGACAGCTGATCAATGTGCCTAAAGCAGCAGAATTAGTGGAGATCCCAAAAGATCCCAGTGCAGCCACAGCATTTGTGGGGACAGCAAAGCCAGGGTTGGTTATAGTTTCATTACAGACCTAAATTTACATCTGAGTGATACTATTAAAAATCTTAGGTATAATTTGAGCTTCAGTCCTGTTGTTTCTTCCTTCCTTTTTGCCACTTTAATCTTTGTTTGCCCTAAATTTAAGGCTACTTACTGTTTCCAATTTCTTTCAGCTGGTAGGAGATTGCATAAAGTAACCAAACTGTTGATATCCAACAAATCCAGCTCCTGTCCAAAGAAACTGGACACCCTGTTTGTAGAACATCATATCTGACAGGACTAGATTAGCAGCTCCAAGCCTGTTGACTCAGTCTTATTATATCTGTATGCTACAGGAAATAAACATGTGAAAGAGTATTTATAAAGTAAAAACTTGCCAGTAGTGCAAGTTGTAACAAATGTGCAGCTAAATTACACGTTAGTGTGAAGATGCAGTGCGATGGACAGGACACCCTCCCCACAGGCACACAGCCTCATTATGCATGTGAAATCCTATCTGCCTACTTGTTTGTGTACAGGGTTTGCTGTTCTCAGCTGTTCAAAATAAAAGCCAGCTTGTGACAGCCACACTCCACATACCTCCAAGGCAGGATGAGGGAGTTCCATTACAAAGAGCGCACTGCAGAGCTTGGGCTTTGGGCTTGGCATACTGTGAGACACCCCATCTCTGTCCCTCACCTGGTGGTCTGAGGAGTCTGGCACTCCTGCCACTCAGGGTTTTCACCAGCTTTCATAAAGCACCATGCATTAGAAATCTGTAAGAGAAAAACAAATAGTGTGAAAATGTTTATTACTCAAAGCATTTTTCCACTGGAAAAGATAACCTAAATGCATATTGTGAATGTTGCTAGGGTCCAGAATGTTTTAAAAACAACGGGCCCATCCACCTGAGACTACAGTTATATGTGACACTTTAGTCCACATAAAAGCAAGCTGCTATGGAAAGTGTCTCATTTTTACCATTTTTCCAGTCTTCTCCATTTGTGCTGGCTTTGGCACATTCCCACCTCTGGAGTGAACTGGTTAATCTCAATAAACAGGCAAAAAAATGTCCGATCATCTCTGCAAATGTTAGTTTTCTGCCAATTTAACCTCTTAAATCTAGTTCCCATGGGATCAGATAAGTCCCAAAGAAAGTGCCAGGAAGTAGCAGGAGCATATGGCTGGGACCAGGGACAAAGGGGACACAGGGTGCTACTGTAGTGGCTCAACAGTGGCACAAACTTTTTGTCAGTCTCTCTTCTGCCCATGGGAATTCTCATGAGATGTGGTTTGCCTTGATGCTTCTAGGTTTTACTATTTCTTGTTGCCCTTGCAGAAGATATGGTCAAAGAACATAATCATGTTTTGATTGCTTTTTGGTTTTCTGGGAGTTCGTGGGATCAGTGGGCCTGAAATTTGCCCCAACAACCTATGGCATTGCACTTATGTTTCAATGTCTGTAACAATGCCAAATATATCTTTGTTTTTTCCTGAACATATCTTTGGCAGTACTGTGATTAGCCACACTGCGTTTATGAGACGTGAGAAAACATAAAACATCAAAATGATATGATGTGCAATTTGCTAGTTTCTGGGAAAACACTGAAATTATCTTTTAGGAAAATGGCATTATTTCTGTATTCACTGAATACCAAATAGCAATCACTGTTTAGCTGACTAAACAAACTTGGGTGTTGGCATTTCCAATGCGTAAGGAGACCCACCTGGCCTCCATTTCCATTCCTAAAAGTCTCAGGACTGTGTCACTTCTGCCAGTCCCATGGATGTCTCAGATAAGCCCAAGGGTATCTCAAATTGCACTATATTTTGGCAACTTATTTTATTTACTGCAATATAGGTACTCAGATCATGTGCCAACAGCTACATGTAGATGTCTACATCCAGATGTCTTAATCTCAAACCAAATCCCGTCCTGAAAGCTCAGCTCATTCCTTAAACATAGGTGTCTAGTGCCATTTTAGAGGCTCCAGAGTATCTCAGATATCTGTATGGGGATACCAGATATAACACAGGATATATGAAAGATATCTGTGCCCTCTTGCAATGACAGCTGGAATCAAAGGACCTCTGAGATGGCACTCGCTCTTATGTTTTCTCAAATGAATTGAGTTCTGGGCTGTTCAGAGTCTAAATTAGTCTCTCTGAAAGGAATTGCCTCAAAATGCAACAGCCTAAGCAGCATTCACAAGTTGGGGTTTTCATTTGGTTGGTTGGTTGGTTGGTTGGGTTGGGTTTTTTGTCTAGACCCCCTTTCTTCATTTAAATAATTTAGTCATCTTTTTCTCCTAGCTCCATGCACACAAATGGGTGAATACCCACAGTTTTCCCATGAGCTTCAAATTCATGTAGCCCCAGGCTATGGTCCTTCATTTTCCTTTGTAGGAAAAGGCTGCTCAAGGCACAGCTATCTCTTGGTGGGCTGTGGCCAACGAGCTGGCAGGAAAATACCCTCACACCTCCAGAAAATCTGATACTAAATTTGCTTTCTTATGGTTCCTTAAAGAAACTGTTCTGTTTTCACATGGCTTCAAAAGAACACATGGGAAAAATGGAAGGGAAAAGGAAAGACATAGGTCAAGCTGACATATTCAGAGAGGTTTCAAGGACATACTGCACACACCCCTGAGGTTGTCAACCTTGACAGTTGAGACTCTGCCATTTGGAACTAGAAATATAGAAGCACTGCAGGAAGCACAATAGGGGAAACAAAGAGAATATTACTTTCTTAATCACTGCTGTTTCTTATTTGAAATTAAGGCATGTATGAAACTGCATATACGTTTTTCCCTCCATGGAATTCAAACTATATTGCGTATGTGATAAAAATTACTTTCCTATAATAATTTACTTTCCCATTCACATCAATATTCATACCCTAGTGTACAGCTTTAAGCAGATTTTTCCACTGCATCTGTCCACAGAGCAAACAAATCTTTATGCATGTTCTTCAATTAACTCTACTGGAGCAGACTCCATTAACATGTAAATGAAAAAGTCGCTCTGGCCTGGTCTACAATGCCCTGGAAAGTTTCACTGGTCTATTTGGCTACAACATGAAGAAATCATACTTTTAATAAACACAATTAAACTGACAAAAGCCTTAGCATGGTGTGGTTATATTAAGAACTAATTTAATTTACTATTGTCTCCTCTCTTTGAAAGTAGGAACATCTCAGCTATACAAATAAAAGAGAACATCAAAGCTTAGTTACTTATACTTTGATATCTTAGCAACAAGAATAGTCCCTAAACTAGTCCATAAACGTAACAAAGCCACAATTCTTCTGTCTAAAGATTAGTAAAAGCTATAAAAGTTCACTTTAAACTAGCACTGAGGACTGAGGTTGTTATGATGTCAAAAGTTTTGTTGTTCTACCCCCACTGTTGTCAATAATCAGCGGGAACTATAGTTACTGTTTTGCTAAACACTATCATAGGCTTAACTGTGATTACACAGCACAAGTTACCACCTGCCAAAACTTATCCTTCTGCTGATGGAAAGATAATCACAGAAAATGCTGGCTTTAGCTGCAAATCACATTTCAGGATCAATCTACTGCTTTTACAGGTGATCATCATATGTTATGAGAGAGCTTGGAATGGAACTTATTTTTAAAATACTTTTTTCCTTGCAATTGTCTGTGTACAGTTTTGCATATTATTCCTAATAATTTAATGTGCTACAGAATAAGGTAGTCTCCATTATTCATCATTATTTTCACAATCTTTATTTCTACAATATTCTCCAACAATATAATATCACTAGCAAAGTAAATATCCCCTCTAAAAGGGTATATATGTTTCTTTTATGAAAAAAAGCCAGAGTCAGAGTCTTTAGCTAACTTCAATAATGAGGTAAAGCATAAGAACATCCTGAATGTTTGGCTTGAAGACGTTTGCTGGTATTTTTGCCTTCTTTCTTGGGAAAAACCTGTCTCCACTCAAATATTTCAAAAGCCTGGCCTATGCCCTCCTTCAGTAGTTGTGTTCCTGCAGGTTGCAGTTTATTTTTAAAATAACCCCACATCTGTGTTTCCCTGCAGTGCAGCATCCACTGGATACCCATCCCACTGGATGTGAGGAGGAGCGCGTATTCATCTTGTGTTCTCCAGACAGGCACGCACTCCACAGCTCAAGGGTGAGCCTGGGAAGTGCTGGGCTCTCCCAAAGATTGCTGCAGGTGTTGCTGATGGTTTGGGGGGCTTTTTAAGTGATACAGCTCTCCTGGAAAAACAAGAATTTGCCTGGAAAAAATTGCTATCCTTCCTGCAGAACATGTAAATTTAAAGTATGTTAAATCTTGAATAACTCAGATAGGCCGGCTGATGATGACTCACAAACCTTATCCCATGCACCAAACTGTTTTTGGCACATGACAGAATTTTTCATTCTCAGTGTGCTGTCATTAATATTTGCCAACAGTCCTTGGCGAGGGACATTGTTAGAAGAATTTGCAAGTCAAGATAAATTATACCTACATGTATTTCTCTCTAAATATCTGTGGTTTCCTTCCTGATTTTTTGTGAGTTTGGAAAAATAAAAATTACACCCAGAGAAAATGTAAAGATCAGTTAAAAATGTACCATACATTTATAGCACTAATACCTGGGTAGTTTTAAAAAGGTTCTTTAATGGCTGGTTATGAAAATGGCTTTGGACAATTTCAGTGGTTATAAAGCACTGTTCCTTTTTCTGTAATTCCCAAGGTCATCCTTTGTTCTTTCTTCCCTTAGATAAAAATCAATCCTCAGGAATGGCTCCTGCTATTAGAGGTATATTGCCTATTTTAGTTAGTAGTTCAGCTACTCTTTGTTTTTCCTTTTTAAAACTCTCAAATGAATATTACCCAGCCCCAGGGATTTTCTACCATTAACTTTATCTAGTTGCTAAAATCTCTCATATTCAGAGGCCACTTTCTCTGACAATGCCTCATCTGTAAAAATTAACCTTGAGTTAGAAATGTCTGCCTTATACTCATTAGTGAAGACTGATTACAAAGAATTCATGTAATTTCTCCACAATCTCTTCATGGGTTTTAATTACAACTTTAGTGGTCCATTTGACCCAGGCACTTATTTAGCCTATTCTTCCTGATACAGTTAAAGAATTTCTTACTATTTGTTTTAGTGTGTTTTGACTACTAGACTTTTTAAAACATTTGTCATCAAAAATTATAATTCATTGTATCAAAAGATGATTTTCTTTCCTCATGAGAAGTCCAGCTGTTTAAAAGAAGATTGGTATCCATTTTTTCCTTTTGTGTAACTTTCTTAAAAGGAGAGTTAAGCAGGCAACCCAGCAGATACTAAGGGACACTGCCCACCATGACTTTTTTGTTCATGTCACTATTAGGATGAATTTTTGGGACTGAAAGCACAATCATTACTTGGAAGAAAGGGATCCTTTTTGTCCACACTATCCAGGAAGATGCATCAGCATTAGGTTATGTGCTGGATCCCACTAGGATCCAAATACTACCTACAGAGTACTCTGTGACATCTGGCTTTGTCTAAGTGCACAAGTCATGTCTCCATTTTATTAACCTTCTCATTTTCCTGTTCCTAAATAATTCTTTTGTACAGCTTAAGAATCTTTCATCTTGAGTTTGTGTATTATGACTGAAGAGAAAAATATTTACTGAATTTGATCATTCCATGTACTATGGTAACTTTTAAATCCTTTGCCAAAAGAAGTGATCTGAGTGGTCCCTATACACACCCAGTACTGTCTTCAAGTATGGTAGGTTTCAAAAGAGAAATTCTGAATTGTTAACAGAGATTGCATAAAAGGAGTAAACCCCATCTTTTTTGTAAACTTAACTATTGCAGAATACCCTGAATAAAGTTCTTTTCTTTATTTATTTTCTGCATTAAATTGTATCTTAGTCAGCATTTCTGAGAAATTCAGATTCCCAAGCCATTCATGCTTTGTCGTAATTGCACACCATTGAATAAGGTTTCATAATATGACACTCCTTATTGTGCAATACAATTATATACTTTAAGGTATTCTAATATTTTTTCTTTTTGAATTTAGAATGCTGAGATATTCCAAATTCCAGAACTGCTTGTCGTGTCTCTAAACACAGACACATAACACAACATATAATAGCATAATGCCTATGCTACCCATTCAAGAAAACATCATCCCTACATATTTCACAAGGACTGTCCTTATTTAAAAATATTTAAATACATTTTTTATTTTAAAATATATTTTTAAATAGTTAAATATATTTAACTACTATGTATGCAGCTCTTGAGTTTTTTTTTTTCTTCATGCAGCACACATAACTTTATTATGTTCAGGTTTTAATGTGTCTCAAGGTTGTTGTCAGTTTTAAGAAGAAATTTTTGAGATATTCAAGGTCAATGCTTATCATTGCAATAATATCTGGTTATTTGGTCTCTATTGTGTCACAACAGGAGACACCTGTGTATTTGGGATTTGTGTATTCATGCCCTCATGGTTACATGTGAAGAGAGTTTACATATTAAAAGAAAACAGCTCCATGAAATAGTTTAAATTTTGTTTAAGAACTGCATCTTATTTATAGCTACTGAGATGCCAAGACCTATAATTTTAAACATGAGTGAATCTGGCTTAGCTGCTTAAAGGAAATGGTATGGGAGCCATACCTCAGCAGGAGCTAAAGATTGTGGTGGGTGAGCTGTCTTTCCATGTAGCCAGGTGGAAAAACAGGTACCAAGTGATTGAATGAGCCTCAGAGGCACAAAAAACCTTTACAGGGCTAGCTCTTTTCTTGGCTGGCTTCTCACCAAGAAGGTGAAAATGTGAATTGGTACATTATCCATCCTTTTAGACCATCAGTCCCAAATTTGTTGTTGGTTGGGGTCCAATTCTGCCACCCCTCTGAGCAGTACCTTAGCACACAGAACTCAGTGTGACTAATTGTGCAGTGAAGTACTAATCAGGCTGAATAATGCCAGCAGAATAGGGCCCTCGGTAATAAGAATTAATCATACCAGATCTTTGAAACTGATTTTTTCATTGTACAGCTGAGCTGAGAGAACAGATGAAAGTAAAAGAGACAATACTCAGGAGCATAGTTACTGATAAATAATTACAACAAGGACATTATAATTATTTAATTAAAATTTGTGCATGGGGAGAGATTATGAGTCTTTCAGCTTGCTGCCTCATTTAGATGATACTAGTCATTAACCAATTTTGCTGTAGTCAGCTACTAAATGTCCACACAGCCTGCCTTATTTTTTAAAACTCTTCAATCAGCAAAACTGGCTGCATGCACTGTGTAATGCTACTGAAGAACAAAGTGCCACACTTAGTAATATAATTGAAGGCAGTCTCGACTTTTTAAAGCAAACTTGTACTTTATATAATCAAGATCATCAAATAAACAGGAACAAAAGAGTGTTTATCTCTGCTTTTGAAGTTATTAATTAGCAAACCACACAGAGAGCACTGTGAAGTTGACAATGGGCCTGTAATTCTTCCTACTGAAGTTATTTTGTTCCTTCCCTTAATATAAATTTCTACTGGCTTTTTTTTTCCCTAGGAATATAAACATCATAGACATATAATGTGTCAGAAAAATGGTACCTACACCACAATAAAAAACATGTTTTCAAGATCGTCTTCCCCAGCAATTTCTTTAGATCTGCTAATTTTCTAGTTCAAGGCTGTCTTTAGGAGCTATTTCCCAGCATGTCTTTCTGTAGCTTGCTGCCTGAATTTGCACCCTTATCACAGGCATTTTGCAACCAGCTGTATCTTTCTTCCAACTGGCAGATATTTTATTTCTTCCTATGTTTTCCCTCAGTTTCCAGCTGGTAGGTATTCTAACACCTCTGATGTTTTCCCTCAGTTTTTATCTTCCCATTGCCAAACAGATGGCAGGTTCTCACATTTACACAACAAATCCTAATGTTCTTTCAGTTATACCAATACACAATAGGAGTGACACTTCTGCAACTGAGAGATCCAGGCTGTGTAAAATAGGTATTTGCAATGGAAAAAATAGGGCCCACAAACATAAGATGTGAATATACAAAATACACAGAATTTGACTCACAGATTTTAACTTGACTAAAATAAAAGAAGAACTGCAGAAATCATTGTATAACTACTGTAGAATAGTGTCACCGATCTGTGAGCTTTTTAAAACACTGTAGTGGGTTTAGCACTACTTTGACACTTTCTGTTTACCTTATGTTCTAGAAGTCCTCCCAATATGAACTTACATACTCTAATTATCCAGTAATGTGGAAATGGAGCCCTTCAAGTCTGTGGTGCAAAAGAGTGCTGAAGGTAGAGGTGTAAAATTATTTTGGATTTTCAGAGGAAACAGCACAGCCAGAACAAAACCAGCAGATGCCCTTAGCTACCTGACTGAGAAATTTTGTATGGGATCATCCCACATGGGCAACACAGTTTCCTGAGCTGGAAGACTAGCATGCTAAAGTAAAAAGCAAGAAAAAATGAGAATGTGAACAACAAAAGAATCCATTTAAATCTTATGGATCAGGTGCCTCTTAGAAATGCTTAACCAGTAAGCAAGAAATATACTGTTTTGACTCTAAAATGAGCAGGATGAAAAATAAGCAAAAAAGCTCAGAGAAATTTCAATGTCTGGGTATTCAGCAGGAAAACAGAAAAAAAAAGACTTTCAAATTCTTCTATATTTCAGTAATAGCTGATCCATGATAGTCAAATATCAGAACAATCATTTGATAGCAATCAAGAATAATTGTACTTATTCAACTGATATTAGAAAGATAAAACCTCTTCAGGTTTTTGCCATTTTCTCAAAGTGTTTTTTGGTTGGGATGCTTGCAAAATTGAAGCCCCATTTCTCCTTTCCAGGCATGGAGAAGTCAGACCTATAAAAAAACTTTGATTCTAACATATCACAGAATCACAGAGTTGTTTAGGTTGGAAAAGACCTCTAGGATCATAGAATCCAACCATTAATCCAGCACTGCCAAGTTGATCACGAAACCATGTCCCTAAGTCCCGTATCCACAAGCCTTGGAAATACCACTGCCCAAATTTTTTTCTTACCCTCCTTAAAAATTAAGGGGCTTTGTACTCAGCAGTGCTCTAGACTAATGAACCATGTGGTATGAACCATATCCTCTAACATGCTCAATATTAAGAGAACACTCATTTACTCAGATCACTGTTTCTTCTCAAGAACTGACTTTAATACCTTCTGAACCAACAAAAAAAGTAGTCTAGTTTCCCCTGAAACAATTTGTCACATTAACAATTAATTGTTATAAAGCAGCACTTATTATTTCCATTTTAACCTTGCCAACACAATTGATAAAACTTGAAAATTTTCTCTATAAATAAAACCAACTCTATTATGAGTACCAGGCTGCTAAAGGAGGAGGGAGTTCTGCAGTTGTACAATCTGGCACACCTAAACTCAGGTTTGTTCCATGACAACTTAATTTCTTGAACATCTTGTTTCATAGCAGTAGAGAACTTAGAGCCAGTAAATTACACAATGCAGTGATTGGGGTTTTTTCCTGATAAATTTTACTAGTTCCTTTGTATGTAAATCTTCTCCATATAGAGGTAATTTGAAGGTGCATCCTAAATGAAGATATTTGATTTATTCTATCTGAGCCATATAATTAATTTTCTGCTGAATTTTTTTTTCTTTAATTTGGCTAAGAATGAAGAGTTTTCAGCTATTTATAAAGGCAAGTTATGTATACTTCAGAACACGGTTTTTGTTACCTGAACAAAATGTACTCGGTTTCAATGTTATTATCACACTCTATCCAGTCTTCTCATGAGTGATTTTTAATGCAGGAAGAAATTTGTAAGAACAGAGAATGCATCTGTGTGTGAACTTGCATGAACAGTATTTGTTTGGGAGATCTAATACTGTCCTTGGACATGTGCTTGATTTGAAGGATATCATGGCCCCGCTTGCAAAATCTTCAAGACCCCCTAGGGAAATGCTGAAGGATGGGGACAGTGTTTCAGGCCGTGCATTCATCATGTACTGATCACTATTGACAGAAGATGCAATTTCTCTTCAAAATGCAATTTTCAGGACCTTTTTTGAGAAATATAAGTCCTCAGAAACTGAGATAAGTCTCACTTCCAAAACACCACAGGAAAAAATAGTGACACAAGCCTTCTCTTTTCTTTTTTTTTTTTTTTAACTCAGGCATTCATAATTTAAATTCACGCCATGTCCTAAGGAAACATATTATTCAAGTTATGACAGTGGGCAATGGAACATTTTGATTCCATCTGTGTAGACTGGTTATATACTCTTGGAGCCAGAGAAAGCATAACTTCATATATGTGTGACTTTAGTGGTTAGGACACTAAATGCCCAAGGACATTAGAAGCTGACATTAGAGGTGGAGAAAACTGTTATGATGAGTATTTCACCTAAAGATACCTGACAATCCAATGGTTACAAAAGTGGCTTGGGAAATGAAAGTTCATATCCCCTTAGACAAATCTGAGTGTATGTTTCCCACATGGCAAATGACTACAGAAACCACTGAGCTTTTGTGAAGACCATTTCAAGCAGGATTTTTTTTCAGAGTTATATTAATAAGATTTGATCTAGCAGTGTCTAATAAATCATGTACTGAAGAGGAGCTGAATGGGATGGGCATGAAAGAAATGTTGGACTGCACTACAGCTGGTCATGGTCAGGAGCAGAACAGTAAACATACAGGAAACTGGAGAAACTGACAGTATTTATGATTCTCATACTTGTTTATTAAGCAAGCTAGAGGGAGAAGAGAAAGGGGACCTAGAGCTTCATTTTGGCTTTGGGTTTTTAAACCTACACAAAATTCTTTTTCTGATCTGGCCATTAAAACTTTGCCTTAAAGAAATATTCATTTCTTTATGTGTGTAATAACATTGGTGAGAAACTTGACCAGAAAACAAGTAAACCAAAATCCTTTTTAGGAAAATTGTCACACTTGCATGAAAGCTGAGATAGTCACAGAAGTAATCAGCCAGTGCTGCTGCCAGTCCGTTAATTGGCAGAGAAGTGTTTATTGAGTTTATTTTGATTTAGAAAGATATCACATTTAATTCAGGCTCACAAAGGCCATGAGTTATTTCTTTTTATAATAGACTAGCTGCTAACAAATTGTTGCTGATGACACACTAATGACTCACTGATGACATGCTAAAACATCTGCCAGTTCCCCAGCTATTCCAAATATCTGAGACTTACATGCCTAGAAGTCCTCTCCATTTTACTGTAGTGAAATCACTCTTGCACATTCCACTTTTCTCAATATGTGTGTTTTAGTTCTCATGATTTCTAATGCTTCTTGTCTGGAGATTCAAATTTCTTTTGCAGTTTTCTCTGAAGACATTGTGCTTAAGAGGCATTTCCTGTTCTTAACGTGAAGTATGTATTGGAATGCCTGAGAAGTATGCTAATATAAATAAAAATTATATTTTTAGCTTCAGATATTACTCAGATGTCTTCTTCCTTTGTGGTGAATTCCTACTTTATTTTTTTCTTTCCCCAGCTGGCAGTCTAGACTACATGCCCATCCAAGTCAGTCACATGCCAGCAAGCCATCACTGCTGTGTGAGGTAGCTCCTCTCCCCTGCAGCAGCAGTCATACTGCTGCCTGTTGGAGACACACACGATAGACAAAAAGTGCCTTGCTGTGGGGATGCAACGTCCCATGGCACGAAGCAGCTAAGAGCTGAATAACCAGAAGCTGGACTGTGTAACACCACAGGCAGGTGAAAGTATGACTGAGCAGAACCAGCTCATGGGCCACACTGGCTTTGTCCCACTTCATCTGATCTACCTCCATCACGTACAGCACAGACAAAGTTTCATATCCTGCCTGCATCTTGTGTGAGAAAAACATGGGATACTCTTCCCCTCCAGTTTATTCCATTCCTGAGGTGGGTTTGCTTCACAATATTACTAATGATCTCTTGTCTTATTTAAAAATACACAAATGGCCAATGAAAGTGCAGTCCTTTTGGGCACCAATCCAAAGCAATATCAAGCCTCCTGTTCACTTCCCAGAGGGGAATGCCAGAGTAATTAAAATTAGTCACACATACAAGATGAGTGGATAAGAGTGATAAAAAAGGTAAAGAAAATTAATTTATGGAAAGAAAAGTACAGATAGACAGTGAAAATTAAACAGAGATAAAAAATGGTCCTTGTTATGCAGCTTGGCAGCATCAGTGACCAGAAAACACACAATTATCTGAGTGGCATTCAAGCACTAGAGGATGGTAGTGGTAGTGATGAACTGGATGTCCTTGACCAGCTGGTTGCAAGAACCTCTGGACTCTGGGCAGAGAACTTTTCCAGAGCTACATAAATTGAGAAAAAGATGAAGGAACATTATTGAAGGTATATTTTCCAATATAATTGTTTCTGCCTTAATATCTGTGTGGTCAAACTTCAAGTAAAATGACGGATGCTTGAGACAGGATTCTTTTACTGCTGATTACTGATATTAGAATGCATGGTCTTTGTTTACTGTGCTTGAGTATGTAACAGTTTACATCTAATTTTACCAGTCCCACTTTTCTTAACAAATTGTGAAGGGGATAAATACATAGGAGATGCTAGACATAAGAGAATATTTCTTGGAGCCCAGGAGGAGACTGAAGTTTTGCAAGTAGGAATTTTGCAGATATGTGAAGAAGTCTGTGACATAGGAGTGCTCAATATGATATTGATGGGAACTGGATAAGCAAATTTTTAAAGAAATTTAATCACCTCTTCCTAGTGGAGGGCTGGATTTATGCTGAAATAGATCACTTCCATTGCACTTTTTTTCACCGGAATTTAATTTCTGTTTTAGTTTTGACCTCTTCATATTCACCAGCTCTGGTGTCGCTCCTATTGAATAATCCACCTTGGTGACCAGATTTGAAATTTTCCTGGGTATTTTCAGTGTGTCCTCCCTACATTACACTGCAGACACCCTCTTGGTTCTGCACATCTGTAGAAAAGGAAGTGTAGAAAAGAAGTGATTCTAGAAATGTTTTTCCTTTTCATTTTCTACCATATTGCATTAATAATTTTATCAAGGTTCTATATTTATTTGAATCTTCATTTCCTCAAGGTAAACCATGACAAAAACTGCACAGACAGTGTAGAACACCCCAGGACATAAGGAAGCAGTCTTGAAAGGAAAGGAAAGCAAAGCATCAAAGCAGTTTCTGCAAGTGGCTGGGTAGTCCAGGGAGGAAGCCTGTGCCTCTGTGAGGGATATGTGGCCAGGGCCTTCACCTGAGTCATCTCCAGCACAAAATTATTTTCATATATTGCCATGTCATTTGGCAGTGGCAACAGAGCTTTGTTCACAGACTGGCAAGATACTTGTTTAGGATTCTTATTTCAAGTTTTTAGGTGATTACTGTATTACCCATTTTACTTGGAGCCTAGATTTACAGTCTTTGTGCATGCATGGAAGCTTATTAAAATTAATTTTTTCCCTAAGGATTTCTTCATTCTGCTTTTTCACACACACTCTTCATGAGACAAATGGCTCTTCCAAACTCATGCTTTTTTGTCATAGTAATTGGTTTACACCTCTTGGCAACTTTCCACACTGTGTGTAAAATACTGTTTCATTAGGGTTCATTAAGAGGCAATATTTTCATCACAGTAAAAATCATAAAGAGGCCTTAAAATTGTTTTTAATGTTAATCATGTTGTCTCATTTGTGGAGAAGCATATAACTGTATATGCAATCATACATAGACAAAGAAACAACTTTTGCAAAGCACTCTTGGAACTTAAGTGATAAGGTAACAATTATTAAATGAAATATGTCATTCTGATTGATGATAGGCCACAATAAAATAACTTATATTGCATAGCTAGAAAAAAATAGTTTTTAAAGAAACCTTAAATTGCTCTGAGAAATTTGTCGTAAGCTGGAATAAAATTGTACATCACAATTCATTAGACCTACACGTTCCTGAATTATTTTTATGATGCAATACTTCTTTCTGTTTAAATGAGTATTTCATTTCTTCTTTTAGGAAAAATGAGAAGACAAGAGTTAAATTGCTAACATAAAGCTCTTGCTTTGATTACACAGGATGTATTTATAGACTACTAAATAGAACAGTAACAGAGAGATCTAGTGGGCAGTTCCTGCTTTTTTTCAGGTGGGGGAGCCTGTGTTGTCATCAAGCCTCATCTACAAATACTGAAAAGCATCTAGAATTTTGCCTCCAGAACAGCCTAGCGACCAAAGTACCTCCAAATTTTTCAATTTCATTGTGACTGAAATTGTTTTTTTCCCAATTACCACCCGCAGTACACGTCACGTTCAGCAAAGGCGGTGTTATAGGTACTTGCTTGTTCTGTAGTTAAGGGGTGTTATGCCAAAACACAGTGCTCAAAAGCAGGCAGTGCTGTCGAGCAGTGAGAGTTGTACACAGCAAATGGCTTCCATGTGCAGCTCTGGAAGTGTGCCTGTTAGCACCAGGAGCTGTTACCTAGGAAACAAAATGTGCTTACCGACAATGTGTGAGTTCCTTCAGAGTTTCCTTTTTCCTTAATGCTCTCAGACATTTCAGCACTTTGATCCAATACTTATGACATATGCTTGTCTGACTTTCATCAAAACCCCAGTCATACAACTGGTCAGATTGGCTAGACTGGTCTTATTCAGACAAAAAAGAATTTTTCTTAAGATAAACCGTCTTTTATCCTTTTTTTTTTCTTGAGAGGGTGAGTGTGCTGCTTACATACTTGTAGGAAGCAGTTACCAGTAAAAAGATGTCATAGAAAAGATTAAAATATGTAGCCATCATTAAATTCAGCATGGTTTTGCCAAACATTGATACCAAAATCTAAGGTAAATTTATAAAAAAAAAAAGAATATTGAATCACACAGCTGATTTTCTTATTCCAGTCCTGAGATTATGGATTTTTTGGACAAGTATACCAAGATTTTTCCTGTCATGTAAGCCTTCCTGCCTTTGCATGTGCACATAATTCAGTTGCAGTTTGCTGTGGAGGTACTCATCCTTACATGCTGGTTTTTCCTTGCTCATTACATGTTGGTGGCAAAGACAGCACTGAGTTTTCAAAATATTCAACTCTAGAAAGACAAATACTGAGGATTATCTTTACATTTAAAGTTAGCAGGAAAGTTTTCTTAGAGTTGAAAAATTCTGTAATTTGGGATATACAGATACAAAACTGTATGTAAATATGTAAAGCCACATGTGAAATTAAGTTGCTAAAAATTGCTGCATCTCATGGCTACCAACCCTGAGGCTTCTACTGGCATTTGAAAAGTAAATTTTGAGGGTTCCTGCGTATATCCTAGGTGGCATCCCTATCCATGGCAGGGTAGTTGGAAGTAAACTGTTTTTAAGGTTGCTTCCATTCCTAACCATTCTATGATTCTATGAGTCTTCATCTGATGGATATGAAGTTGTTAACAAATGAGTGCTGAGATACTATAATCAAATGATTCCGAATAAATCCAGACCTGATCCCTCTATTTGCTGAGCTTTTCATAAATTATTAAACGCGGTAAACTGGCTGGTTTTTAACACAAGACCATTTCTGAGAGAGAAAGAAGATAACAGGCGTCTATAACTACAACAAAAGGAAGATCTGAAACAAAAATACAAGATGAATGTGTACGCTAATAACCTAAGGTTTAGAAATCCTCATAAGAACTGTTTGTATTAAAAATAGGAAAAATTTCAGAAAATTTAGCTCTAAATATAAAAACCGTTACAGTGATGCTCAGAATGAGACATCCTGCTCACATTATTCTCCTTGAAGAAGTTTTACATTATTAGCTATAGCAAGCAGCTATAGCTACTCTTAAGAGCATTCTTGCTTTGCAAATTGGCTTATTTTTATTTGTGGTCATTCCATACAAGAAAAAAGCCACATTTTTTGACTCTTCTTTAGTCAATTAAGCATTCTTTTTCTTCTTTCATCTGTAATGAACCAATTCTGCAACGAAGCATTATAATTCTGTAAAAAACCAACCAACCACCTAGTTATCAGTAGACAAGTCTCAAATATGCATGTCTTTGGACTAGAGCCTTTTGTTTATATGAAAAGGAGCTGGACAATGTGGCAGGAAAATACAACACTTCTTACACAGCTCTGTACAGTGAGGTGCTGTAAGAGCAATGTTCTGGAGCATACATGTTGTGGGAAAAGAGAAGAGGAAAAGATCTGAAGGTAGCAGAGTTAGAAAAGTCTGTTTAACTTCAGTTGTCAATGGTCAGAGACCTACAACTAACCCACTGACTGATATTGGGGTTTTCTGCTTAAAAATTATGCTGTCATGATTTTGTAAGAAATGAAATGTTATTAATTTAGTGACTTGAATTTTCCATGTTCTGTACTTTTACAGAGATTTTTTCATCAGGAAGCAATGCACAGAAAATAATCCAGCAACTTCCAGAGCATTGAAATACTCCAGACTCTGGGGGTTACGATCCCTGCATTAGAAGGGACTTCTTGTTTTGCTTTGTCTTGTTTTCTTTTAACTGCTCACCTCTGGCAGAACCAGAAGTATTTATTTTCTGTCTTCACACTGTGAGTTCAGCAGGAGCTTAATTACCAGCCAGCATATTGTGATTGTCCAAGGAGTATCAGAAATGAGCAAATATATCAAGGTTTGCACCACGGCTCAGGAGTAACAGCTGCAGTCACTCACCAGCCTCAACTGTCAACTCCATCTTCCTCCTGCATAAAAATAAACATTTCCCCCACAATAAAGTCTTTTTATAAAAGCAATAAAACAACTCAAGGGAGCATTGTTATCATGAGCTAATCACCCCCTTAGGGAATTAGAGGCACTTAGCTGCATCTAGAGCTTCAACACCTGAGGGGCTGTGATTATTTCATGATAACCAACAAGGCATGACAGACTGGGAGGTTAATTAGATAATATTCAAACTTGGTAATATTGAGTTTGAAGATTTCTTTTGAAGTTGTACAAGCAAAGCTCTGCTTATAAAACAGCAGTGGGACATCAGCACAGAAAGGATAATTAACATTTCCTACAAACCAACCAAGGTTTTGAATAGCTAAAGGAAAAAATAATAAAGTCAAAGTACTAAACCCTGAGGCACTCCTTTAACAATGAGTAATCCTGATGAGTTCACTCACTGGAATCTTGGGCAGAAATTGACTCAAATTATATAATGCCGTTTAGTTGCTAACCACCTAAATGGTGGAGGCACTTCAGTCAGCCTCATACTACTTAACGGTCCATTGTCTCAAAGAATTTAGTGGGATAGTAAATGCAGTATTAATAATAAATATTCATCTGAGCTGCAGTCATAGCCATTGGTTATGAGCCACTGCACTGCAAGAGATTAAACTCAAAAGACACTGCCAACACTTCAAATTGTACAAGCAGTAATTGTTTTGTGGAAGACCATTTTATTTTTCTGGACAGTGTCAGAGAAGTTTCAGAAGTAACTGTACGCCTGTGCAGGGCTGGAGGCGTGCTGTACATGTATTAGTGGTTAGCTGCCTTGCAGGGACCTGGCCTGTTAGTCCATGGGCTCTTTCCCACCCTCCTGATCCCCCAGATGGGGACACTGGGGTGAAGTGGCCCATCTGGCTGAAATGACACCACCAAGCCAAACAAATGGCCCCTGCATCAGCTCGCTGATCTCAGACATGCTGAGGCCACATGAGATGTGAGTACCACACAAGGTTTCTTGAAGAGCTGCAGGTTACTGAGAGGAGTAGGAAGTTTCCTCTTGGTGGACAGCTGGCTGTAACACCAGATTGTAACTCTCAGCTGTAAAGAAGTTTCTAGAAACAACCTGTAACTTTCAAAGGTATTTTTTTTAATTGACCATCACTTAAAAACAAATAACAAACTTGGCTATCTCTGACTTGTTTATTTATCAAATGGAAAATGAAGGTGACTGTTGGTGTACCAAATAATCTCTGATTTGGATAGCTTTCTCTTTAAACTAATTTCTGTTTGAGTTGGCATTGTATTAAAGAATATAGTCAAGCACTTCTGGGACTAAACTGTATATATTCTGCAGGACACATCACTGCAATGAAATTAAGGTTGTTGGTCAGTCAAAAATTTGCCAGTAAGAACCATTTTGATGTAATTCTGATTTAATAGAATCAAAACATTTCACTGGAACCTGTTGATTCCATCAAAACCTTTGACAGGGAATCGAGTAATTTTGTGTCATTTCTCACCAGCCTTCCCGTCTGCTGGTCAGGTTCTGGCAGCTTGCCTGGCTCCCCAGGCTGGCTCCCTCTCTGCCACACCTGGCATATGTTCAAGATTTCCTGCCTTATAAAAAAAAGATAAAAAACACCTGCATATAATTCAAGAGGTAGCACAGATATTTTTTACATGCTCTTTCTCAAAATAATTTCCAAATTTTCACTTTACATTTTCACTCTAAAACACATGTTAAAAAAATTTGACCTCTGGAGTACTGCACAGAACTTAAAATTAAATAGAAAAAAAAATGCATATATGAGGAAAAATTACGTATGCAGATGCCAATGAAACAAAGATATATGGCCACTAGAAAAATATTAGGGAAAAAAATACAGGAAGGACTCACATAATTTTTCTCAGATGCTTAAGAGTTTGCAAATCATTCTTGTTAGGTATGAAACAACAGGCAATTACAAGGATGCCCCAAAACTTCTTCTATACCTCTGAGAAGTGTACCAGTCGGATAAGCCAACTTCTGAAGGCGTCTGCTGCAGTGGCTAAAGAGGACAGTCTGATCTCCACTTCGTAATAAATTTCTGAGAACAGATTGCTCAAATTTGCAGAGAAGTATTCTATGCAAAAAGGTGAAAAATAGAGATGGAGAGCAAGGGTAAAAGCTACATGGAAATACTTAAATTACATCTTCCTCCATGTCATATGCACTAATCATTATCTAGAGAGCAGATTACTCTTTTTGAAGTTCTTTTTGTCATATAATTTGTCTCATTCACCAGCATCATCTTTAAATGCTTTATCTTATATTTACTTAACTATTTATTCTTTTATGTGTTTATATATTTTTATCACTAAGACATCAGATATTTAATTCACTACTATTAGAGTATATTCAGATCACCTGTCCTTTAACTTATACTTAAGAAATAACTAGTGACATTTGTGGTATAAAGCACCTGAATGTTCAATTAAGTGAATACATTTAAAGTACCAGTGCAATTGCATCTTAGGGGAAAAAAAAAAGCATTGAAAACTTCTCCCACTGGGTATATTCCAGCATCCTCTAAATCAGAGTAAAGAGCCTCTGTAGTCATTGGAGTTCTTCAGACTTTTTTGAGAAAATGTATCTTCAAGACTAAATCTCTGGAAAAAAATACACCAGGGTGTCATGTGGGTTCATTAGTGTTCCCTGAAGCCACTAATCAATATGGCCTTTCTTGTTTCTGCTGCTGTTATCTGAGACATCTTTGAGTTCAATAAATAAGTGTCAAGGTTTCAAGAACCTCAGTGCCAGCAGGGATACAGGGAAGAAGTCTTAGCACCAGGCTTGTTTGAAAGAGTGATCAGAGGCTTGGTTCTGTGGCAAAAAATCAGTCAGTCTACTGCACAGACACGGTCCCAACACAGTTTGAACAGGGGCAATCAGAGCAAGGACTGAAGTCCAACCTGCCCATGTCAAGGTGAATGCCATCCCCAGAAGCCTTTCCTTGGAGCACATGCTCACCTCTGTGTTTCCACTCATCTCTACCATGCTACTTCCATATTTGCATTGCACCAAGTCTTTGCTGCATGTTCTACAGTACTAGATGTTTTCATTTCAACAGTCTTTCTTTCTTTCATCCTGAATCTAGGACAATTTATGATTTCTCCATCATGATAAGTTTGCACACTTAGCACCTAAGCATCCTCATCATAGATACAGTTTTACAGCTTTTTATCAGGTAATGATTTCATGTATCAGGTATACCAGCTCTACCTTCTAAGCCTTTTTATTAGCAATTTACATGGGCCAAGATTTTGGTGAGATTGACATAAAGCATACATGTGCACATTGATGGGGTAGTAAAAACCCTTTCTGTCAGCAGGTGCACCAGCAAAACAAGGACCTAACAGTGTCCTGCTTCCACTGCTATTAAGCTCATTTGCTGTTCATGAAAGCCATAAGGACATTAGGCTTATAATGGTATAAACACTTAGCTACAGTTTTTCTTAACATTGAGTCCCATGGGGTCACCAGAAGAGAACAGAATATATGTGAGTCTATACAATAACTAACTTATATTGTGCCTGTAGCTTTCAGTGTCATCTATACTGTATACATAATCTTCCTGGTCAGAGCAGTGAATCAAGATCTATGCATGAATGCAGATATTTATGTACATTGCATGTTACCAGCTTATTGATATGTAGTAAAATTCTCCTTTTACTCACAACGCATAACAATTTACTCCTGAGACGAACACACTTCTCCTTCCTGTGTTTGTACTTCCACTCCCTGGAAATACCAATTTCTTTTTTTAGTGAAGTACAGGAAATAATTTATTTTGGATACTTCATTTGGCATCTTCTTTTTGCCCAGCTGAAAATATTTTGGAAAAAAGAAAAAGTCAGTCACAAAGTATGCTGTTTTAAAACAATGAGAAATTGATTAGCCATAAAGCCCTCAGCCATAAATGGATGCTTTAAGTCTGGTTCTGAACTCTTCTGTCAAACAACTGCTGCTGAAATACTGTCTGAACACTGAGAGTAGATGGGAGCAGCAAGAGGAAAACAAGTAACAGAGAGTCATCTTACAGAAGTGAAAGACTTTCCATGTGAGTAAAGGTACTCATAAATATCGAGAGTCAGATATTACTGGTTTTTATGCTGTAATTCATCATAACTTGAGAAAAAAAGATTAACACTCATTCTGCTTCTCCTTTGCTCATGCTTTAGGTAAAACTTTCTCCTCTCTCTTTCTTTCTTTGGTAATTCCGGCACATATCAAAATCCATAGCTGAGAAGTTTTCAAGTGCTTTCACAGAGGAAGAACTCAACAGATGCAGCTTTGCAAGCTGCCTTTCTACCTACTTGACATTTTGTGGGCAGGCTCCCTTCTCATTAATGAGTGAGTAACATCCCTGTGACTATTGCAGTAGTGGCTCACATGGAAAAGTAATACGAGGAAAATATTTAACAAATGTGCAGCTGTCTGTTGTGTCACTCCAGCTGGTGGAAATAAACTCTAGAGATCAACCAGTTATTTGGGAAACACCACTGGTTGATAGGCCACAGTAAGTTGTCATCTATGTGCTTATAGAGCTTACCAAGAAGGTAAATGTCAGAAGACAATCTCTTGAAAAGGTCCTCCCAGCTCCCAAGTGTACATCCTCACCCACAAATATCCTGTATCCGCAGTTCATGTTTTGATTTAAGGGTATGTCAACTAGCCCTTATCCAAATTTCCTGTCAAACGCTTGCAAATTTTAAATTTTATATTTTTTGGGGTTTTTTTTTGTGTATTTTTGTAACACTCTGCATTTCCTCTTTATTAGCGGACGAATTGGAAGTGGCACTATCTATGGTTCATAAAAAGGCTGAAAAAACTCTTGCAAACCTTCCAATCTAATTGATCAAGAAGGTTATAATACAAAGGAAAATGGACAAAGTATAAATCAGAAGTCAGGAAGTTAACTGAAGAGGTAATCTAAAGGTATTAGCAAAAGATAATAAGTCCAAGTTAATAAGACCAACAAAGAGGAATAAAATGGAATACCAAAGAATCATTTTCTCTTTTGAAAGAAGGAGGTTATTGAATTAATATTTTAATTCATTTAATGTACCATGCATTTTATTCTCTCTTTCACTGGGAAGGACATTAAACAACACAAAGTCTCCATATCTTTGGGACCAGAAAACTGTACTCAGGAATGTTAAAAGAAATTGCTTTAGAAAGAAGTGTAAACCTAAGGCTTCCACAAACAATGTAGAAAGGTACTGGTGTGTTCAAGTTAGCTGAGGTATCAAAATCCTTGGAATAACATTCTGGGAGACTTGTTAAATACCCGAGAAACAGCTGAATATTGTGCCATGGATCACCACATCAACATTGCACAGATGAAGTCAGAAGAGTCAAGATATTAATGACAAACCTGTACTTTAAGAAGTGAATGATCCATTAGATATACAGTTAGCACAGGTAAGATTGTATGTGGAATCTGGTTGCAACTGAGGATTATTTAGATACAGTATCAAAATCCTCTTTTATTTACAATGAAACACTGCTGACAAAGCAGTCCACTGGCTAATAAATTCTTCAAGCACATCTACACTGTCAGACACAGACTCTTGCTAAGTTTCTTCAACCCAGGTAGGCACAACATGCCTTGACCTGGAAGCTGCAGATACTGCAACCACTATCTTGCAAAGGGGAAAATACCATACATTAGTGCGAGATCTCTGTCTCCCAAGTTTCTTTTGTAGGCTAATATTTATTCCATGAGACAAAGCCAGTTTTCTAGTGTTTGGTATGCACGCAGGCGGTCACACGCATCACTGCTTCGGCTCTGACACTCAACACTGCCCTTGAGCAGGGAACAGCACCGAGGTGAGACCCGTGGGCAAAGACAATGCCAGGAAGTAGGGACACTTGGCAGAAACCAGGATTTAAGTGAATTTTTGGACCTGTGGAAAGGCAGTTTCCCTGCCCAGCTGCACAAGCAGCAGCAACACCGGGGCAAGTCGCCGTCCGCGTCCCGGAGCCCGCGGCGACAGTTCACCCGACAGCCACGAGATGGCGCCTGGGATTTGGGAACGGCCGCCCCGGCCGGGCGCCTTCCCTCCCCTCCCGCCGCAGCTGCTTCGGGAATCGCCGGGAGAGCAAAAGGAAACCGGCCCCTCAGCCGCGCGTTTTTCTCTGCCGCGGGGCTGTAGCTAAAATTAGTGACCGTCCCTTTTGCAAAATATTCCCCAAGACTACCGCGATCTCTCTGGTGCTCCAGCTGCTGCCTTTGCTCTTCTCCTCTCCGCTTTGCTTTGCTGCGCCTTTAGGGAAAGCACTGCTCCCGTGGGGCAGGGACAGCAGCTGGGGACATCCACCGGGCTAAGAACCACAGGGCAGCGCAGTGATGTCGCTGTCCAGGGCAGCACGGCTCGCTCTGCATGCTCGGCTTTGACGTTGAGCTCACTTCCAGGAAAATTCCCAACAGCGTTAATGTGAAGGATACAGGAGGGGTGTGTGTAGGTTTGCAGGCATACACATATTTAAATATATTAACACATGTGAGTGTGTTACTCAAAGTAAGCTAAGAATTCTCATTTTTTAGGTTACTTTGAGTATTATATTTTTCTTATATTAATTTTGTTCCCCAAAACATCCTTTCCACAAATTTCTCTTTAGTGCAGTGGCTCACTGTTTTTCACAGTGATACCTGATTATCTGCAAGACTGAATCTATACTCTCCTTTTGTGGATGAATTTCTGGGTTCCTTGGGAGCCATTCCCTTGCATTCCATGGAGAGGCACTGGAATAAATGCAGGTTTCTTGATTGCAAAGGGTCACAGTGTTGGAATTTACCTCTCTTCTGCTTATGGCAACAACAACCTCTGTGTAAATCTGATAATATGGGTGGCAAACACATGTTAGGTTAGAAAACGGTACAGCAGCTGCTGTGCTACTGGTAGTAACTTAGTCAAATAGATTCAGTAATGTCCAATATTTAGACATGTACTCTTGCAAATACAATGGGCCTTTGGGGTTCGGGAAAACCTGATGAAGCAGGTCCCTGATTCTGGACACTAAATGTAATAAGGAGAATCATAATAGTCCTTTTAAAAATAAATTTTCCAGCCCTTCCTATTATATTAGACTCTAGAAACTGAAAAACAGTATTTAAGGCAAAAAGCTTATTGAAGCCAGATTTTAGGTATTTTGTTAGTTTGGTTTTGATTTTTCTTTTCTCCTGGGGAGTGGTGAGGGTCTGGGTTTTTTCCTCAAAATAAAATTTTGTAAAATTGAAATTCTGGTCTGAAGGGAAGTTTCTTCTTTGAAACATCTCGAGGTGTCCTGCTGTGATGAACAGTGAAGTACCTTCATAATAGTATTAGGAGAGCAATGCTCTGGCTTAGGTGCTCTGTTGAAATTAAAATCAAATGTAAGTGCAGGAACACATGTTCTGCATTGCAATTCCATTTCTGTTCTGATGAAATCACTTATTGCTGCTGTTAATATGTTACATTAATGCCTATAAACCAAATATTGCAAGAGACCCCATTGTGTTAGGCACCATGAAAGCAGAGAGCAGTCAGTGTGCTCTCAGCTGTTGTTTCCCCATCTGTCAAGTGAGGACAATGTGCTCGCTCTCTACAAGTACATGAGCACTAATTAATTAATATTTGTAAAAGAATATGTAAATGCTAAGTATTATTTATGAATTATAGTATAAATGAAAATTTGTGGAGAGGCCATGGAGAGAAGACACAGATGGCATTAGAGGGCAGAGACAGCAGCACAGGGTGCCAAGATTAGCCTGGAAGAAGAAGAAAGGAAGCAAGGCAAAGTAAATTTTCAACTAAAGAAGAGTTGTTCTTGCTTAACAAAAATAAAGTGAGAGTGCAAGGGATATAAGCAATATACAAATGAGTTTAAAAAGAAAGCCCAGCACAACAGTGGTCTGAAACTAGATGGAACATGCTGGAAATATAAATGGTAATAAAAAGAAAATTTGAAAGAAATAGACAAGAAGAGCCCTACTAATGTCCATAATAGAGTGATTTATAGATACTCTTTATTTTAAAGTATCTCCTGTACCCTTAGAATGTTAAATCCTTGCTCAGCAAAACAAAGGATGTGATAAGAGGTCCTGCTCTACCCAGGTGAGGGAGCAAGTAGGTGTTCATAGGATTGTGGCCTCAACATCAACCAGAAGGCAGGTGATAAAAGTGTTATAGACACACACTCCTGTATGATACTGTGTTATGTGAGCTGTTCTGAACTTTGTGAATAGCTCCATCAGGGAACATCCAGCAAATTAGAGAAAGTGGTTCTGGACAGAGCAATCACTTCTTCTTTCAATAGCATCCAATGTCCATGTGGGCATTTCAGGTTTTTTCTATACTGCGTAGGTCAAGCACTTGCTTAACTTTTCTAGTTAGAAAAAGTGTATTTTGGAAAAACAGAAGAATATTATGGCAGCACAATTTTTACCAAATGCTGGGAAAAAATATTTATAAATATTCATATTAGAGGTCCAAACTAAATTTTAGTTTTACTTCACTCTCACCAATCTTTTTATTTCCTTTCCAGGAATGTTCAAGAGCACAGCTCTACTGACATAAGTATATATGAAGTGCAGGCTTTGGAAGTGAACTGCTGGACTAGTTCTACAAAGTCAGCTTCAAAATTGCGCTGTGAGATGTAACTCTTGCAATTTTCTACTCGAGTTTTAGCTGAAAATAAGTTAAGAATACAATGTCACTTGTGCAGAAAACCACAACAATGCATAGTACTTATTTCAAGAACATGCAGTAAAGTGTTTGTGAATGGTCCCACAACAAGATTAACTAAATTGGGAGGTAACCGAATATTCAAAAGGAATAGAGAAATCCAAGAACTGAATGATCTGCACAGACACTTCATAAACAGACCCAACAGGCAACATTTTCCCAAGGGATGGAAATTATTTGCTTCATTTCAGTTGTTAACAAGCATGAGCAGCTGAGCTCCACCTCCTCTGCGGCACAGAAGTGATCTCCAAGGCTTTTTTCTACCAGCATCACCAGAAAATGAATGAATTAGGTTTGGACAGGTCCTCCTCTGTTATTTCACTAACCCTTAAATCCATCTGACTGCTTTGAGCAAATGTGGAGAAAAAACATGAAAAATATATATCCTGGGTTTACTTTGATCTCTAAAAATAAGGGTGATTTTATTTTAGGTATATAATAATATTGCTAACCTCTCTCTGTTCACTAAGCAATCCTTGCTTTTCCCTTGGCTCTCAGTTTGACACATCTCCAGCATGAAATGGACTAAGATTGCCATGAAACTGAAAGCTCTGAGTGTGGAAATTGGGGAATGCATAGACAGATTCTTTTTTCCTTTTTAAACATATGCCAATGAATAAGCCTTTTTTTTTCCCCCTCTCATAAGTTTTCTGAATTTCTTGGTAAATATCACTACAAATCTTGGCTAGAAAGCCCAAAAGCAATTTCCCTTAGGGGATTTCTGTTAGAGCCACATATTATCAAACGGGAAAAACCAGAGATTGACTCAACCCTGAAATGGTACACTGGTCCTGGTGAAAACTACCACGAAGATCAGGTCACTTTTTGACATGAGCTTTGCCAATGGGAAAGCAGGAGAAAAGCAGGACATCGCTGCAGAGCACTAAAAAGAGCCTGGAAGCAGCTGCAAATGTTCTGATACTGGCATAGATGTTTGGCCACCATGAGGGGTTTAAAGGAGCAAGCATGGATGTGGAGGTAAATCTCAGAAGGAATAGAAATCTCATGTTCAACTATAGCTGTTAGGTGCATTATCTGGTCAAAGTTGTAACATAGCTTTCTTGCCTATTAAGCATTATTCAGAAAAATTAAAAATCTAAACATGTAAAATAAAATATGAACATGAAACACTTCGATTCACAGTATTTCTAGTTCCTTTACTGCACAGTAAATTTCTGTACCATTGTTACCTGAGGCACACATGATGTAAAGATGCTTTTTAGGAAGAGACAATTGCTTAAATACTGGCAGAGTATTCTTTGCAATTTTTATGTCATACTGGTTGTACCAATCTGCTGCATTTGACATCTGGACCAGACATATTTAAGATGGGTAAGAAGAATTCCTGCTTCCAACACTTGCACTGAAATAAAACCTTCCTTACTTGAGCAGGCCATCCCAACCTAGATGGGCAGGTTCTATGGGGAAGGCAAGGAGCCTTTTCTTGCCAGCTTACACGCATCTGGTGAAGGGCAGGACACTTGTAAAACTTCCACAAGCCCATGGCTGCGGATCTGCCTCTTTAACGGCCAAGAAGACACTGAATATTTCATAATAACCATTATTCCAGGAAACAGAAACACTGAATGGCACAGAACTTACTACTCTGTTGTCGATACACTCTGTAACCTAAATCTTGCCATATACAATTTCAGAACTCCTAAGAAGATCTATATTTCATATATAGTGAAATATAGATTTTCAGTGAAAGCAGAAGCTATGTCTAAACACATAGAGGAGGGAGTGGAAAGCAAAATGGGTATTGAGGTTTATCATATATTTGTCTGCAATCAGGACCAGCCCTAGTGATAGCCACACCAAGTTTGGGCAGCCAACTGCTGATTGCCTGAATTAAAAGGCATTCAAAACCTAAGGCTGCTCAGCTATCTTAAGAGTATCTGAAAAAATTGTCCATAAACTGGAGTTATTTTCATATATATATTTAAGTATTATCAATGTTATGGAGAAAAAACAAAATTCCTTCAAATTATGTTCCAGCTATGTTAGTTTTAATTGAAGGGGTTTGGAGATAAATACCTGTTACAGATTTTACAGAGATTTTGCTACCAATGGCAGAGCAATTTCTTGCTTAATGTCGTTAAGTGAGTAATACGAACAGGAATTGAGAAACTCGGTAATTTCTAAAAATAGTGAATACTTCAGTTCTTCTTCTTCAGTTCTTCTTCTTTTGACTATCTTTAATGAAACTTTCTGTCCCAGTAGTTGCATATTACCTACTAATTAAACATCCAAAATACTTATGGAACATACATTTTTGTGAAATACATGTTTTCATTAGTTATCATTTATACGTTGTAGTTTTGCTACACAGGGCAGCATTTTTAAAGTTGCCTCACCTTTGAAAATATCTCAAATATTAAAATAGCTCAAATATTTAATTTTAACTTATTAATGTTGTAATTTGTTGTAATTTGGAAATAAGACTGTGACAAGCTCAGGTAAAACATGCTAATAAGGGACTAATATGTAGTAGAAAAGAATAAGTGCATTAATACATCTCCACATACTAGTGACTAGTAGCTGCTCTTAATCTTCTATTTTTTTTCTTCCATAATTCACCTACTTATCCTCATAATATCTCCTTTTTAAAAGTCTTCCTTCATTGTGGCAGTTCATGAAGACAAATCCAATGTAAGAAAGACATTTCCATATTAAATAGGTAGAAAACTATTGTTCTGTTTTGCAGCTGAGAATGTCAAACCAAAGGACTTCACTACACTTTTCCTTGTGTAATCTTTTTTTATGAGTTCAGTATGAGAGATACGACCATGATTTGAACCATTGTTGTTTCATTTAATTTGCATCCAAGAGCCACAGAGCCATCTACCTACCTGCTTTTATATGTGCTGTTAGGAATATTAGAGAAGAATGGCATGTTCCTTGCTGTGACATATGCTTTCCAGGCAGGTTTAGTTGAATCACTTAATGCAAGATCCACAGAGACATCCAGACCCAGAGCCAACCTACTTAATTTTAAATTTGAATATAAAATGAAGTGAGTATCCCCAGAAAGAGCTTTGATAATTTGAAGTTCAGAATTTGCCTAAAAGGTAGGAAAAAGTGTATCTGATTTCCTTGAAGTAGAAAAAGCAACTGAGCCTTGCTCTTCCTCATTAGATCCCTACATTAAAGAATAAGTAACCTTTTTTTCTCCTTTTTTTTTTTTAAATGAGGTGGACATACATCATAAGTTATGGATTTTTCTTGTTTTTTCTTTTTTTTTTTTCATTTTTCTTTTAAAGTTTAGTTCTGTCTGTGTGTTTAGGGATACCCTGAGCAGATGGGATTGAACTGTTCACTCTAGGTGAGGAAATACAGTATTTGAGGTTCTCAACAGCACTTAGACGAAGGTAGGAACCAATCTGTTCAGGACTTTCAAGATATTGAAGGCTTTCCTTTTATCTAAGGACTTCAAAGCACTTGATAAATAAAATAAGTATCATTTTCTCATTTTTCAGACTGAGAACCCACAGAGATGTAGTATTTACATGGGGCACTTCACCTGTCTTCACAGAGCAATGAGGCAATCTCACTCCTAGTGCTGCCTTCCCAGCATTCCTCAGGTTGTACTAACTTTACTGCATTCAGGATTACTAGTTCAAACACCTCAACTCAGAGGAACTGTTAAAATCAACCAAGATAATATTTAAAATAGGCATGGACAAACCCTTTGAGAACCTAAGATTTCTCTTCTACAAAGATGTTATTAAGAGAAAATAGAAATATTTTTCTTTGCAGGTTTGGTTGAAGACTTTTGACGCTATTTGTTTCAAAACTTCTCTTTGAGAAAATAGAATGAAAACATTTCCTCTCTTAATAGCAGCAGTTAATTTTAAACAGCCAATTCCAAATCTGAAACTCAAGCTATATATGTATATATGACTCTACACAGACATGAAGGGTTACTGCTGAGTAGTGCTCTAAGGAGAAATAGCTGAGACATTATATAGAGAGATATATATATATATAGAAATAGCTGAGAAATAACTAGATGAGAGAGCCAAACATCATTATTAGAAGTAAGAAGCCATAGCAGTCAGACCTTTGGGAGCATTACTCATAAAAAAGATGTGTCAAGGTGTTTGGTCAGGTGTGCAAGCAAAGAAAGGTTCTCTGGTTGTCTGGGTTTTCATGTATTTAAAACAAAGAAAAAGTCTGAAAAAACCCACTAAACAAACAAACAAGCCAGGATTAGGTACAATATTGTAAATAAGCAGCAAAGAAACTCAGCTGTTTCTGACCTCTTATCATTGCTAAAATAACCCAAGTCTGAATTAAAAGACCAGTTTAGCAGGTAAATAGAAAATTTATCAGGGGTGTTCTAATGAAAGTGTGGTAGCATAGGTTGCTTTTGCCAACCTAAGGACAACCATGGCCTTTGCCAGAAGCAATCCTACTGAGGAAGTTTTAGGCTCCCACATTCACGGCAAACCCTAGCGCAAGCAGTCAAGACCCCAAGAACTTAACATCTTCCAGCTCCCTAGAATTACTCACTGGAATGGTCCACACTTACATTGAGAAGCTCAATGTAAGATCTCTACAAAAATCCTTGGAACAGCTCTCTCTAAAGGACTCTCTAAACAGGGCTGGACTCTGAAGTCCTCTCAAGGAAACTTGAGTTTCTGCAAACAACGCGCTAGAGCCAGTGTTTGCTGACTCCATCTGCTGAAGTGCTGTCAAGAAGTCCTGGCTCCTGCTGGTGTTCAGCTTTTTGTCTTTAGTGCTGGGTCCAAAAACGAAGGCTGAGGCAGAAGCTAAGGAGAAAACTACTTTTAGTTTTCTTTAGAAATGTCTGATTTTCATGCCCAGGAAAATAATGTTGAAAGACCTTTATTTGCAATTCTGGAATTCTTTGAAAAATGCTTTTTCTGACTTCTGGTTGCTCTGGCTCATGGTGATATCTGTCTTCAAAATCTGATAATGGTTTGGCAAAAGAGAGCAGAGGCCACAGAGCAGGATCTTGAAGAATTTGTACAATTCATCATAACTGAATTGAGAACAATTATGAGCCGGGAGAAATATCTGTTTGCAGTAAATATCATGCTAAATTGCAACATAGAATTGAAATCAGTTTCTATCAAGCCCAGCACTCATGGGGAGGCAACTGAAGAGCTTTTGGCTCTCCTCCCTCTACCCCACCCCGCTTTCCTTGGCACTGGAGTTGCAGCAGGAGTGAGAGAATGGTCAGCAGTAAGCTCACCCCACACACGCTCTGCCCCATGGGGAGGGCACGGCACTGCCCAGCACAGACTGGCCTTCAGGGAACACGTGCTGCCACCAACTGCTTTTACTTAATCAGGCCCATTTCTGTAACTTCTGCACACACATGTGCTTGTGTCTGGAGATGATTTAGGATTGTCCATGGCACAAAAACAGAATCTGGAAGAGGTGATCAAACATGGTGTGATCAAACATCCATATGAAAGGGAAGGAATAACGTGGGGAAGCCAGAGGCAATGGCCCCAGCAGTTGTGTACAGATGTCTGAAGGACTTTCACAGAGCCTCCATGCGGGGTCAGTGGTGGGACACAGGAGCACTTTGGTGGTGCTCACACGTGCATCCTTCCCTTCATCCTCCCCAGAGTCTGCTCAGGTTTGATCTAGAAGGGTCTTGATTTTTCATCTTCTTTTCAGGTTTATAACTAGACATTTGTGGAAAACCAGGATAAGAAAATTGTGTTAAAATGATTCATAGGCACTGGCACACACAGAAACAGGGTGGTGAGACCACCCCTGCTCACAGCCCCAGTGTGGTTCGAACCAAAGCTGAAAAGCACCAGTCTCATGAAACGAAAGACACCTGAGACCTCACTGGTGTGGCTGCAAGAGTGCCTTTCCAGACCTAAGGTCTACCTTGTACATCTCTATCTGCATTATGTATGACTGAACGGGGAGATTTGCAAGAACATTAAACAGAGAAAAAATACATAATGTGTTTTTTCAAGTCAGAATGCTTTATTACTCTTCATTGGACCTGATTAAATGCCTAGGACATGAATAAATCGATAAGATGGAGCTAATAAATGAGTGACTTGCTCCTGGTGACTGTCATACATTCTTGACCAAAATGAGTAAAGATGTAAGTGCAAAAGACAGACATGCAATAGCAAATAATATAACGAGTAGCTTCATTTTATCTTATTCTGTCACATAAATTGAAGAAACCATTAAAAAAAAAAGAAAGAAAAATAATGAATTAATTACCCTTATGCTGCATTTACAGCAATGAATGTCTACACCTGAATAAAGGAGGCAAAGACCATTTTTAAAAGGTTCTTAAAGAGTGACAAAATTCAATATCAGAAAAGAAGGGGCATTCAGAAAACCACCAGTGCTTGCTGTTTGAGGAAGGTGGGGCACACCATGGGCTTTTCTCTCTCCTTCAGAAGAAGCAGACCATTGTCAGAAACTAAGTACTACACTAGCTGTGACAGTGGTTATGGGTTGCAGCTCCTTTGTTGTTTTTTAATAACTAGATAATTGTATTTCTATATTGAAGTGTCATAGCAAAAAGAAACTTGAAGCACAAATTTAAATGTGATTAGCTTGTTAGTGGTGGTTTTTAGGAGTCTAATTTTTTTCCCTCAGCTCCCATCCTATTTTTTTTAAATTTCTCCAGGGCATGTCATATATAGTGAAAAATCTCAGTGGAGGCCCACAGGTATCACTGCTGTTTAGTCAGACTTCAAATTGGGCTCTAATGGTTTTAGATAGAAGAGCAGATGGAGAGGGTTTGTTCACTAGTCGGTGCCCTTGCCTCAGAGTTCACCTCAAGTTGTTTTCAGAAATTCTCACTTCATGCACATTACTTATTTATATCATCACTTTTTTTTTCCCACTTCATAGATAATTGCTACTTAATTGATACTGCCTTTATACAAGCCTCCACAATAGCAAGCAACAAGACACACTGCTAAATAGAGGAATCATTAATCTGTGTATATATTCTGTATTTCTTTTAAAGATGGGCTGGAAATAAGCAAAGTCATTAGTAGTTTGTTTGCAACAGTGTATTTATGAAAGCTCTATGGAGAATGTGTCAACAGTCAGTATGTAACAGAGCAATTAACACAGTACTTTTGTACTTTTGACTGTTAGCATGGGAGTAAACAGAAGCAGATGTGAAGTGTTTGTGCCGTTAGTATTCACAGACTGTTCTGACATATGCAAATACAACTAATACTTACAGAGCTTGCAACTCTTATTGTACCATGACCTTACTTACCAAACCCTGGGACAGGACTACACACTTTCCTAATAATTATTAACAATACACAGATAGATACAACCTTTTTGTTTTGAAAGTGTTACGGACTGCAGCGGTAAAGCTTCACAAATAAGTGTGTTGATAGTGTTACCCATATATAGCTTGTTTTAGACAGCATTTTCTTCAATGTAAAAAGAGAACAAACAATAAACAAGTAATGAAAAATGCACACAGAAAGCTAGAACAGGAATCATCTCTGAAACACTGGTTCAGCTCTAATTATACAAGCCCACTGAAGTTCAATAGTTAATACATGCATCAGATTCTGTGTATTTAGGACAGAGTTCAAACTGAGACCTTTCACTGCTATAGTCTTAAAATATATATCTCGCTAAAGCAACTCTAGTCAGGCTGCTAAAATAGAATGCCAACACTGAAATGATTTTCTGCCCTGTAAAAAAGGAAAAATCACGTACTTGACCTAATAAAATCACCTGCATCCTGAACAAAAAAAAAAAAAAAAAAAGAAAAGGAAAAAAGAGAAAAGAAGGCTTCTTGTGTTCAGTTATTTTTCATGTGAACTATATATATCTGATATACCTGGAGTTACTACAGTGATTTTCATCTTCAAATACTGTCTAAAACCTAGCTATGTTACACAGGTGAAGGTCAGATAAGATTTTATTTTCAAGTTTTCTGTTACAGATGTGTTTCCAAAATAGGAATTAATCAAAACTGAATGAAAATACAGGATTTATAGTGATGTTTGGCATTATTTACTACATGAAAAATATTTTGCTTCAAAAGAAAACAATTTGTAGAAAACATTGCTTGAAATAAGATTGACAGGCCATCTCTTCCAACATGTTTTCCTGTTTGAAGGCAGAAAAAATGTCTTCTAAACACACTGTCTTTTCATTATCCTTAAGACATAATGGCTCATGAAATTAAAATCCACTTTTGAAATTGAATATATGTTTGTTTCCATTTTGGTTCTGCTGTTACAAATTGGTTTAACAGGTCTCACCACACAATACCGTGTTTCAGCTGGACCCAGAGTAAAGCATCTTCTTATTTTGGCTCTGCAGGGGCAGGAGGCTGTTGCAGCCATCGCTTGGAGCAGAGCACGGGGAGGAGCAGCAGCACTCCCCTGAATGCAGAGGCAGAAAAGCAGGAGGTTTGGGGCAGCAGCCCTGGGGCCAGCTGTGTCAGGAGGCTGCACAGGACCTGGGGTGTGTTACAGCAGCTGGACACCTCAGATGCTGGCAGGCCCACCCTATTAGCTTCAAATAATTCACTTCTGTATTCTTTGTTGTAAAGAAGGTGTTTTACTGTAGTACTGCCACTAAAACGCTGCAATTGTGCACTTGGTATTTCTTGACTTGTCAAGATTATAGGGACAGGCTGTTTTTGGAGGCTTTCAGATATCCATATGCTTGGGAAAGTAGTTAGGGTGTTAAAAGGGTTTAGTTTTTTTCCTTACCAGCAGTTTTCCAAGTTGCTAATAGTACCTGAAGTACCTGAAAAGGTTAGTTTTTCAGGAGACAACTTTTTTTTCCAGATTTCTTTTGATTCAGGGTTTGTTTGGTAGTTTGGGGTTTGTTGT
Organism: Leptocoma aspasia; assembly: GCA_013399835.1. Classification (NCBI taxonomy): domain Eukaryota; kingdom Metazoa; phylum Chordata; class Aves; order Passeriformes; family Nectariniidae; genus Leptocoma; species Leptocoma aspasia. The sequence continues at coordinate 52,917 of VXAX01002798.1, forward strand.
TATTTTTTAGCACCTGAAAAACACAGATATTACAATTAATTGCAGCATTTGTTTTTCTCATTTAGAAAGCTTTGTGAAATTATAATTATCATAGTTTCCTATTTTTCTTGGCTGCCTTTTTTTTCTTCTTTCTTAAGTCTAAAAGATACCACTTGCTAAATAATGAGTGAGCTGTGAAAAAATGAGGACTGGGAGTGTGATGTTTAGTAAAGCTGGTTAAAATAAATGTCATCCAGTAGTACTTTGCTATTCATGGCCTTATCTCTAGAACTTGGCCACAGTTTAAATCACAGAAGCATTTAGAAATAAATATTTATACTGTAAGCAGTCAAGGACATTGTGTACTGTTGTTGGCTAGTGCCAAAACAAGTACAATAGCTAAGTTTACCCAGGCCCTGTAGTCCCAATGCGCCCCAGGGCTTTGAGCTCTTCCTCCAAGCACCAAGACTGAGAGTGACTTTCCTCTGAGTTTCTGGTTCATCTCATCAACTTGCTTGCTTATCTAAATAATCATTTGTCCGCAGCTGCAGGCAATCAGCGTTTTGTGCATACAGTGTAGATTCCCAAGCCAAATTACGAGATAATGAAAATACATGTAATTACATGTTGGTATGCTAGTCTAAATATAATTTACACTTGGGAAAAGGGAAAGAAGGCAAGATAGTAACAGGTGAATAAGAAAACAAAGAAATGCACCTTAGTAATTTTTCCTGATCTTGTTTTTCAGCAAAATAGGTATACTAATTTATGCTGTGTTTACTTAAATGGTGATTTGTGAATTAGAAAGTTCAGCTCTGTCTGAGGAAATAGTGAACAGCCTGCAGTTGCTGTAGTGTTTAAGTGAACATTTCGGGAGAAAAGTCAAATTGGCCCATTGTGATAGCTGGTACATTTTCATATCAATGTAAAATTCTGATTACTTTCCTTTGAATTTGATATAAACAGCTGCACAGAAATACTTTCTCAAATATTTTGTTTGCTTCCTGCTCTTTATTCCTTGAAAAGATTTGGATCATGTTTTCTTTGCAGGTCAGAGACACCTGCCTTTTGGCCACCAACCACAGCTTACAGATGATGTGTACCTGTCTCCTATCCAGTGACTTTGGATGAGATCAGATTCTGGATGAGATGCAGTTTGGTAGGCTTAGAGAGTCTCTCATGGCTCTGAATATTATTTTATGTAAATTCCTTTCATTTCTCTTGAGCAGTTTTTAAATACAATATCATTTCAAGCTCTCACAAGTTATTTTATTGCTGACCAACAGACTGCATCACCTGAAAGAGCTGTTTCAGGTTAAAATGTGTGCTCATTCATACCTTGATCTGTCAATCCTTCTGTGACTAAATTTGAATTATTCTAGTCTATGATTTCTTCTGTTAAAACCTGGAATTCAGCATTTTGTAGTGGTTGGCTCTTAAAAGAGATTCGTTACCATGAATGACATATTTTTCCAAAGATCCCTTTGTTATATCATAAGACAGATGATTTTCAGGATCAAATACAGATTGTTTTTAGGAGGTAATTAACACAAGGTCATATATGTAGTGGACATAATGAAACATTATTTTGTTTTCAGTTTGGAGTATGAGAATTTCACATTCATTTCATGTCTTATTTTCTTGTGCTTTTTCTGACATAAAATTTTTTTGAAAATATATTTGAGGAATTCAATTTGCAGTCATGTTACCTACAGGAAGGTATATAGTAACTTTTTAGTTTGTACATATTTTCTTTAATATTGCTTTTTAGGTTTTGTTAAAATTGCTCCATGAAATAATTTATAATGTGGAGCCTTATTCAATGAGTACCTTGAATAATTCAGATGCACTGAACTCTAATTGCTCTCAAATTTGTATGTTTTTTTATAGTTGAAATGGTAGTTTTATAAATTTTAGAGTAATATGTGGTGCTTCTTACCGACCTTTGTATTTACATCATTAAATACATTTTCAGTGACTAATATTTCTCTGTGACTTAAAGAAACATCAAGTTTAGTACAATTCATCAGTGTGTGAATACAGGATGAGATTCTGTTCCTGCCTTTATTTACTACTTAAGATACCTGGAGGTTTATTATAAGCGTTCATTTTACTATAAGTTTCCCTGAAGCATACAGACAGCCACAAAATAGATGTTCACAGGCATCATTGCAAGGATGAAGGTGGAGAGACAGATGAGACCACAGAGTGTGATATGATGGGAACAATGCTGCAGAGTTTATGACTTCCATAAGAGGTTGCTGTCATGGACACTTTATTACCAGGAACCTCGAGAACATCAGAAGCAGTGGTCTTAAAACCTACCTTTAGTTCCTGTTATGCTGAGTAACAGCTCACCAATTGCTAGTAAAATCTCCATCACTGATTATCTTTAGCCAGATATTCTTGCATATTACTGACTGATTAGCTAAAACTTCACCCAAGTTGCCTGACTTGCAAGAGGAATTACTTCCTCATTAAGCAGTGATGTTAAGGGATCATTTAGCCTCTTGTGAGCATAGAGAAAAGAAAGGAAAACTGTTTCTTTGTGGATACTCCTTCAACTCTTCAGAACCTGTTCCATTCTGTCCTCAAGCTGACTCTCAAAAGCCATTAAAATGTAAAAGGATGTGCAGATAATGAACAACCCTGGGCTTCACGGAGGAATTTTGGGGTGAGATATGTTAAGCCTAGACTTTAGCTGTTAGACTCACTAATCAGCATAGTCCCTTTGGTCCCTTTGAGCCTCAGAGGAATTTTTTTTTTAATTGGGGCATCAAGATGCACATAGCTGTCCTGAATGGTGGAAACACCCCTGCTGCACACACCCAGTGGGGACAAAGCTAGCCAGGGTAGCAGGTTCTGTGCTAGAGCCTAAGGTGAGGGCATCACTTGTTCACCTTGTGTGCATGTGCTCCTGGGGCTGCTGTGGCTGGTCTTCAGCAGGGAGTAAACTTACTTCACATTATAATGTTGAAAGCAAGGTAGGAAAACATAGTTTTCATAAAATTCTTATGTGATCAATGGAAAACTGTACTCAGGGAGAACTTAGTAGTGGTTCACTGTCAGGAATGGAAGGATGCATGGCATGGGCTTGCACAGGGATCTATCTTGTCCTGCTGATTATCAGTGCTTTTGTTAATGACCTAGATGATGGAAAAAAGTGGTTGCTTATTAAACCTGAAGACCATACCATGCTGGAAGTGCTGTAAGGATGCTGGAGAACAGGTGCAGGAATTCAAGGGTATTTTAACAATTTTGGGAAATTATTGTAATTATATTGTTTTTGTGGAGTTCAGTGTCCACTTTTCATTCTGTTAAAGTTTATTATTATTGTTAACCCCACAATTTTATTTTCATTCAGATAATTTCTTGGAGTTGTTCTTGCTTCCAGAACAAAATAGAAACATGCACTCTTCTGGAACCCTGAAATAACTGTGAAGTTTTAGGCAAAAGTCATAAGTATTTTATGAATTGAGATTTCAAATAATTTTCTTAATCTTTGATAATTTCATATTCCAAGTTAAAATAAGACTCTTTAAACTACATTTGTAGGACTAGATTGCATAAATTCAGCCTCACACCTTACTGCCTCAGCACACATCTTATAAATATAAAAGTATTAATATGAGTATAAATACTCATACAAAGTACTATATAGAATCATTAAAATATATAAACTCTAAACCTGGTTAATGTGGAAGCAATGTGGGTTCACTTTAGCAATTTGACAAACCTTTGCCCTGTGCATTTTTTTGTACCACACTGTTCTAAGAAATATGGTTTTCAAAAAATAATTTCCCTAAGTAGTGTGAATTGCTACCCCGCAAATAAACACAGAGACCCTCCATGGATCCTTGGTGCCTTCATTTTCATTAGGAACTTTAACATTTATCTCTTTGTTTTATGCCTGTTACAAAGAAATACAGTCCCCCTGGAGACACTGGATTAGGGATTATAAAATCAATGTGGTGTAAAGCCATTGTTCCAGCACTTTCAAGCCATCCCCACAGAATGGGAAAAGGCCAGCTGGACCCTGACCCACCGGGTGGGACAACATTGCCCAGCTGAATGATCTCTTTAGGAACAGCTAACTTGACAGCCTGTGTAAAGCTAGATAAGCAGAGATATTAGTGTTCACTGAGATATAAATAATTATTCAGATCACCAAGCAAGGTAGCACTGCACCCTGCAGGACCTAAATCAGATGGCTCAGTATGAGCCAAAATGCGCTGGATTCACTGCCAGATTATTCACCTTAATTAACACTCCAATCTTGGTCAAGATAGTTGACTTTCCTTAAAACAAATAATTAGAACTGGCAGCATCTGCAAGGATTATATTCTTACAAGGTCTTATATTCATATATACACAAATATAATATTTTTCTGTGATGTAAGCACTAATTTTAAATCTAGTGATTACTTCTGTATGTATTGTGTTTGAGATGACTTGAAAGACTGGTTCAAAAAATCCTGCTCACCCACAAAAATAAGTGTCAGATAAAATCTTTATTAGGGCAAAAAATAGCACTGCTTTTAATGAACCAGATTATGCAGCATAGTGCATCTTTTCTATTCAGCTCTGCAAAGGGAGAAACGTGATAAACTACCCCATGGAAAACCATACTCTTATATAAGACTACTCTTATAGTCTTTGTCTTAATGTACACAACAGAAGTGCTTAGTTAATTTGGATGTTTAAATTAACATATGTTTATCCAAACCAATAAAAATCTTCCAGTTTCTCTGAAAACCATTCAATATGCCTGTGAATCTTTATTGACCTTTACTTAAATACAAGATGTTGATTCCAGTAACATGAATTAATTCTGTTACTAATGACTAAAATTAACATAAACCCAGGAGCAAAATGAAAATTGTTTTCCAAAAAACTCAACAGTTTCCTGACTTCATCAGCCTCTGCTCCCACATGGCATGGGAAGAAAGCAGTGCAAGGCATGCATTCATGTTGTCACCACTGCATATTTTATTAAATGTGAGAGACAAAAAGTGGAGCACGTGCTGTTTCGATATCAAGATAATTTTCTTGTAAAGATGGTTTGCTATTGTTTACATAGTGAATTTGATTTAATTACAAATTTGCATATTTAATTACATAGATGTCAATTTACTAACCAGTAGAGTTCTCAGAAAAACAGACATGGATGTTATTGTTTAAGGTAACATTACACTTGAGAGGTGTTGCAGTAAGAGTCTAAACATTGCATGTGTTTCTTGATGAAAATTCTTTCTTCAGTAAGAGTAACAAGAGAGTGGCACTGGTGTGATGCCTCTCCTACAACTAACAGCTCGTTTCTCATGCTTTCCAGTCTAATTTAACCAAAAGGGAACTCCTGCCAAAAGAACATATTTTTTCTATTATTTTATGTTGGCATTTTTTCCTTCAAAAAGCTGTAGGTTCAGAATAGATGCGAAAAAGAACATTCCGACTTTAAGCTTAGACTGCAAAAAGAGAACCCAAGCAGGACAGAAGAGTGTCAATGCTTCTGTTGTTAGTGACCAGCCAAAGCCTGGCCACAGCTCGTGATGGCTTTCTCACACAAAACACTTTCACTTCAAAAATGATTGCATTAAAAACAAAAAGATTAGGTAGGTGGCATGGGAAGTGACTCATCTCGTGCTGTCACTCCTGTCCTCTGCCAAAACCCCATGCACATGCTCCCATCACACTTGTTAGAGGGGGGAAAAGTGACCTGGTCCCTTGCCTGTCCTGGAGGCAGCTGCTAATCTCTGGGGAAGGACTTGAAAGTCACAAGTGACAGATAAGTACCGAGCTTCTAACTGAACCTTTGAAAATACCCTGAACATTTTTCTTTCACAAAACAGTGATGCACATGTTTTCTGCTTTCCACTGCCTGCTTTTCTTCACAGTGATTTATAAGTCCAGTGAAGCATATTTCTTTTACTCAATGGATCTTAAAATTAATGAATCCGAATATGTTCTCTTTATGAAGAAAATAATATAATTTTTCTCTACTAGCCTAAAATACACCTAGGTTTCCCTAAGAACTTTATGCTTGACTGTAATAAATTAGAGTATATCAGCTTGTTATTACCATAAAATAATTCAGTCCGTTGTGGTGAATTCAAATTTCATACCCTAAATCCAAACTTCCATCTTCAAACCTCTAACTCTGTTTTTTTTTTGTGACCCTGGAGTAGATCTGTAGTGTGCATTAGGAGATAGCCTGAGAAGAATGAAAGCTTTGGATAAGATACCATGTGTGCAGATTGCAGAAGTATAGGATAGTTGTGTACAAAGGTCATAATAAGATTTAGACCTGAAATGACCTAATTCTGTTAAAAAACCTCTTTTGCAAGCAAGGCAGATATTGTGGCATTAAGGGCTTGGGTTTATGTTTCAGAAGATTTTTAGTTTGAAAAACAACACTTCCATATTGCACCTTTTTTTTTTACAGTAAGATCTGAAGGCAAGGTGGGTAAGAACCTGTAATTTAAGGAAGGACACAGAAAAGAAGCTATCAGTTCTGCTAAACACTTATCTATGGCTTGAATCTCTCCTGTGAATATACTGGATGTTGAAATCCCTTGTACAATTCCTTAACATTTTAGATAAAGGAAAAAACTTTCTGAAGGCATTTTGGTTAAAGAACATAATGGGTTTTGAATGAAGACTTTGTCCAATATGGTGACTTGGTGTATGGACAGAGTCTCATAGAGAACCTGTTTTCCACATGAACATACATGGCATGCAGCTTGCTTTTTCCCTCTATTTTCATTTTCCTTTTATTTTTTATTCTCTTGTTTTGTTTTTTTAACTTGAAACTAACAATCTTTAAAGGGAAGGGATTAAGAAATTTTTCAGATGAGGCATTAAGAAAAAAGATAAATAATCCACTTAAATAAAAATGTCCCAGAAGTTAACTCTAAATTAGACTCTTTTCCCTCCTGCAATTCTCATTTTTTTAGCCTATAAGGTTAAGTTACCAATGTTCAATTAAAAAAGTATGTGCACCCTCTAACAATGAACTTATATAAAGTTCATATAATGTGTCAACATGTCCCATGGCTGACACTGTAAGCCAATATCCATGTGCAATGGAAAATATGGATTTCTGATTTGTTACTGTATTTTAAAATAAGGGAAAAAATAATGTTCGAAACTCCTACTCACACATTATTTTATAGCTTTATTAATATTAGCTATACAGTGTGTTGAATATGAACAGTAGCTCACAGTGAAAAATTTTCTTATCCAAATCCCTCATTTCTGAGGTTCTAAGAAAAACAAATATTTGGGAACATATTGAGTCTGTGATACAGGCTACCCTCTAAAAGGGAAGACGAACAGCTGCTGAGAAAGATAAAAACAATGTTAATTTATAAACAGAGGGACACCAACATAATATGCAGCTAACAAAAACTGGTCTTGGTTTCTGAAATTCACACACAGCCTGCATAATTGTCAATATGTACATAATTTAAGACCTTCACCAGACAGTTATCATATTATTAAGCATTGCTAAGTTTTATAGAAAATGCCACCTTAATGTCAGAAATTCAGTCTGCAAAATAGAAAAATTGTTGATGAAAGATGTATGGGGCTGCAGTCCCTGAAACTTTTTATGACTGCCAGGCAGAAATGAATGGCAAGAATATGCCTCATGTGCATAGAGCTAACAAGTCAAATTTTAGAGAAATCAAAAAGAGGAGTAGAAACTAATTCATGAAGTCTAGCATAGCTTAATCAAAAGAACCATTTTAAATTGAATAGCCAGACATAACCAAAAAAAAACCATTACATCTTTTAGCAAAAAAAACCCCATCTTTGTGTTAACAATCTTGCTGTTCATGAGAGGACTGCATTGGTGTGCAGTTGCTGAGAGCATAGGCACTGAAATAACCTTTCATGTCATTGTCTAGGGAGTTCCAGCAACCCAGAGATGGGCAAGAGCAGGGATGGGCATGAGTTACAGTCAGGCCAGAAGACCTGTTTTGTTTGTCAGACCCCAGGCCAGAGCAGCCAGGCTGCCCTCCTGCCCCAGACCTTTCATTTCCACTGACCACATGGTTGTGGGGAAGGAAAGCCTTGACCTCTGGTGAGAGGAGGGGAATGTAAGTGTTCATCTGTCATTTTTGCAATAGAACAGGGAGTTGCAGAGAGGACTCCTTTCTTGACATCTTCTGGAAAAATGAAATGGTTGCGAAGCTCTGTGAGGTTTGTGTGGGGCACCAGCAGGCAGTCACTAACACTGTTTGAGGAGCTTTTCCCTAGGGAAACCAATATGAGTATCATACATGCTGGTGGGCACATGGCAGCCCATCCCATGGAAAGGTCAAGCTACACCATTCCTCTGCTGAGGGAGCCTCTGTAGTGCCTTCAGCTGCATCCCACATACAGCAATACCATCTGATGGCGTGAAATCCTCAAAAAATGGAAATGTTTACATTCTTGGCCTGGTGGTGATCAAGGAAAACCACACCTTTTTTCTGAAAGTGAAAGACAAAGAAGGCCTTACCAGCCTATCTTTTTGAATGGAAGGATGAACACACAGCTTCACTTTTACCAGTAATATGATTATTCCCAGCAGGGGACAGTATGTGCTAAAATACAGCAGCATGTGCTTAATTATACAATTACACCCACACATCCCTGTCACCCACTCTTTGCAATTTTCCTCTGAGAAGACAAGCAGGGCTTAAATACAGCATCTTCTGGTTCTGGGTGCAAAACCTCTCGCATAGTCCCTCTCCTTAGGATCCGAGTTTGTACATGTCCAAATGCAGCCCAAAACCTCAGCTGAACTCAAATATACTCTACAATTTTAAATGCATACTTCTCTTGCTGCATCAATAGGGCATGAAGAAATCATGTGAATCCTTGAGGCTGGAGAATGCTACCAGAGATGAAATATCAGTGACAAAACAAGTTTTGTTCGTGAAGGATACACCCTTCATAAGTGGATCAAAAAAAGAGCTGTGGAAACAGCCTGAAAGAAGCTGGTGTTAGGATGCAACTGTAAAACATTAGGTGGGGAAAAAAAAGCAAAGGAAAACAAGAATGTATGACTAATACAAAATGTAAATATGCATAAGTGGTGAGATAAAATTATATTTATTTTTATTCATGGTTCCACTATGGAAACACATCTTACTAATTTGAGAAAAATTAATATTTATTAAAACAGGAAGTCTATTTATATATACTTACTTACGTTGCTTAAGTCATACCACTATATGCTTCAGAACCAGATACCAGCTTCTTAGCTTGTATCTGTGTTCTAGAATATACTGTAGACTTTAATATAATCTGCCTATTCTGGAGAGTCAGCTGTCATGTTCTGCATGTCTCTTTGGATCGTGCCTGTTTCTGAATTAATGTGAACCACAACTTCACCGAACATACGTTGAAAATATTTAGCTATGCAAAGCTACATAGTGAAGTTACACACTGGTAAACTTACTAGGTTTGGACCAAGACTGGATCCAAGCCCATATCAATTGTGAAAACATGAAAATATCATTTACTGACCATGTAAAACTAACATTATAAGCGTCACAGAAGATGTATTTAGTGAAGCATCTGTGGGATAGATTTTGCATTTCCTTATGAGGCAGATGTAAGTGTTGCTGCTTCTGGACAAGTAAAGCTTCTGCACCTCTTTCTTTTAGGGTCCAAGACTGTTGGACTGTGAAAGGGCTGTCAGATTACTCTTTTTTTCTCCTGCTGATAATTTAAAGCTGCTACTTGTAACCTTCTCTTCAAAGGTGAGAGTGTATGCTAGGGAATGTTAAGAATATTTCGTTTATCTATGCTTCTGAACCCAGATTGCTATGCATGAAAAAGATTAGAGCCTACCAAAATTACTATTTCAAGGACATTCAACACAGGTTGTCTACTTCACAAGTAAGGCAGCAAAAGCATTTTGACATTAGGTTCAAATGCCAACAACAGCAAGCTTCAGATTTCAAATTTCTTTGTATGATTTATAAGGAGCAACAGATAGGATAAAATAGAATCCTCACCAATGAAATCTAAAAATGAAAACACTTCCATATCCCAGCCCACAGGCTGAATATCTCTCTCTCTCTAATCCAAAGTATGCTACTTACTTCTTCATAGCTGGACACAAAAAGGGTAGTTGGGTCCTTGCATCCACCAGAACAAAAGATCCAAGATCAGGATCCTGCTATACACATCTGGACATAAAAAGAAACATGAAAATGGTCCCATATACTTCCATAGCTACTAAATATGGTACTCACTCTTGAAATGCAGTAGCTCATTTGAAATGTGGTGGCTGACTCCATATATGTGTTCCTAGAGGTCTGCAAAGCAAAACTAATTTCCTTGAAACATATTTTTAAGCCTCCATGAAAGAGTTATTCTGAGGAAATAGGGAACTCTCACCAGGGAAACTTAGCAGGCCTATTCCTAGGGCTTCAGCTGCTTGGCTATTTGGGTCTCATTTCATTTTGGAGATGTACCTTGTAGACATTCTAGGCCTAGATATGGGCCAGAGGCCAAGGAGAAAAGCAATCCTAAATGTCTGACCTAAGCAAAAGGAGCTAAAAATCATTCAAGCCAACACATGGGTTCAAACTCGAAAGTCCAGTAAATGCTTAGTGGTGCAACTGTGGAAACCAAGCCAGCCTGTTAATCACTAAAGGTTCACCACCACAGAAAATTTTGTGACTGTTTTTTGGAAAATATTTCAGCATTTCTTTTCACAACAAGTATTTTCTAAAGAAATTCAACATATTCTTGTTACTTAATATGTTCAGAAGATCCTAGTTGAATACATGCAGATCACTAATTTTCAGTTGAATATAGTATTTTTTTTATCTTTCTAGAAAAATCAGAGTTTGTAGACCTGTAATCTAAGCACACTTTTCCCAAACACCATACATTTGTCATAAATATTCTGGTTCTGTACAGCTGAAACCAGTGGGAACCTTTGCACAAACTCAGGGGAGTGGTGGGTCACCCTACTGCCAATAAGACCTAGAGCCACCTTTGCATTAGGAATCTGAAAGGTAATAACTAAAATGAGCACTTCAGGAATATCAGTTTGACACATCAAAATTGTGTTAGTCACAATTTTTTTGAGACTGAAGTAATGCAAAAGAGCACAGTAAATACAACTTTCTTTTCTTTCTACACCCTCACCACATGCACACAGTTGCCTGGGTATGAAACTCGAGCAAATAATCTGACAACACAAACATGAACTCTTTAAATGTTCAAAATATCCTGATTACAACAGTATTAAACGTGTCCCTTTACTTGGGAACTCTGGTCTTGACAGCAACTAAAATTACTCTAAACCTCATCTCATTTTCAGACAGAATTTCCTAGCTCCTGCTGTGTGGCATCTACCACTAATCTGACATGCCAGAACAGTGGCAGAACAAAGAGGAAACCATTGTAAATGTATTTATTTTTTAAATCTGCATAAAATGAGTATTTCAGGGATGCACTATTCAACCTCTGACTGCAAAGTTTAGTCACCCCTAATCAGTCTTCAGCGTAGAATTTTATCAGCAAATGCAGAAAGAAGCAGTATCATTTCGTAAGTGCATCTGGAGGCAATAAAGTGTGGGTCTGTCTGTATGGGGAAGTTACAACAAAATATGTCAGGGCATGAATTTCAAGCACAATAACTGCTATGCTCTAAGTCTCTCTGTAGATGCTCTGCAACACTAAGACTTTGGGGGTTTATTCCAGTTTAGCTTAATCCATTTTCACAGTGGACTCCTACAGAGGAATTTGTGTCCACAGAGAGAACTATTTCTTAAAGATATTCTGAGATATTTTCCAACTAGACAAGCACTAATTGTTAATATATTTTAAAATATATATTTCCCCATAGTAATAAAATAACAAACCTGAGTACTTTTTCAGAGGAAATTAGAGTTCCTCAGAGACTAAATCACCCCCATCTGCTGTTTTCAACCCGTGTTGTATGGCAGCCTCTCCTACTTACACATGCTAAAACAGTGCACGAACAAAGAGAAACTCTGGCACATGCATACATTTTCCAAATTTACATAAAATTAGAATTTCCAGAATGCATAATGTGCCAGCCATCTCGAAGTATTGTTAGTCTGACTCGTCTTTGAACTGGGTTGGTACAGTATCGATTATATATGAAATAGGCTGTTACTTTTCCTGTAGTACAGGCTGTGTTCCAGCAAATGTCACTAAAATATAAAAAAAAAAGTGCCAGACTGCTCATATAAAGTGGCATGCAGAAAGCATGCATGTTCTTTCTTTTTTTTTTTTTTTCTTTTACTTAGGAATTAATTTCTTCGTCAAGGTTTTGGCTTTCCATACTTGAAAAATGTAAAATGTAAGCAACCAGACACATTTCCTGAAACTGAGTTACCTGTTTCACTGATCAGAAAGTCTTATGTGTTGTCCATCAAGATGGGCATCAGCCAGTGAATCACATCACTTCTATCTGGGACCTTTCAGATACAAATATTATGATGCTAATGGGAGTGTTACTTAGTGTCAGAATTTTAGATTGGTTTTCAATATCTAGAAATTTAATCCACAGTCGGAATTGCTTCAGGTCTGCCCTAATGAATGTTACTGGCATATCACATCTTTATTGATGTTATTTTTGAGACAGCTATGTGAGAAGAGGGACTACACAGAGACAGCATTTCCCTCCATTAAGAGTGCAGCAAGCCAGCCCAAACAATATCCTGTCTGCTGAGGGCATGATGTGAGATTTATTATGAAAGTTTTCTCTGCCTTTCAAGCTTAAACAACATTATCAAACTGCCATAGTTTTGGGGGTTTTTTTAGAACCCACACTGAAGGAAAACAACACCTTAATGTAGTGAAAATTGTTTGAAAATTTTAATTTTACTGATATTACCAGTAAAAGGAAAAACTGAGTTGTGGACTACATGCCCCAGCATGTATTAAAAGGGTACCCTAACATTTTTTAGAATGCTTAGAGCAATGAAATATGGCACATCAACAGTATTTAAAACTGTGTTTCCCAAAAGAATCTCACTGTTGAATATTTTCTTGCTCGAATTTGTGCCAAAAATTCTAATTCATCTCTTGATTTTCCATTTTCATTCTGTTAAGAGTACAAATATGAGTAATAGTTGTTTCATGTAACACTTTTCAGGGTACAAAAATGCTGTGGAACAGAAATTAATAGAAAAAAAATCAAGATTTCCTAGGTTTTATTTAAATATTCCCACTACACTTATTGGGAGAGGATAAATTTCAGATGCTAGGTGTTAATCAGACGAGAGTAAGTTAATGGAGGGTCTCACAGCTTCTCCTTATTTGTGAACTGAACATTTGTCTTACTGGTATTTAGCAGCCCTTACTAAGCAGAGTTTGAGGACAGCTGAGAGGGGTTTCAACAGCCTCCAACTCTTCTGAGCAACTTCTTTGCCTTTATCTTGTTCTTCAGTTTCATAGTAACAGTAGATTTAACCATTTATTTGGTTTACTGATTGCAAAATGGTTCCTAGTAGACATAAAGTAGATGTTTATTTCAGTTTTGCCCACATAATGGTACTGTAGGTTCACACCCTGGTCTTACTGCCATAAATGCCTGCCTTTGCGGTTGAGAACACGATGCTGGAAAAGCTTGCAGACATTATGCAGACATGTTGCTTTTGTCCTTACCAAGTAATTTCTAAAATCAGCATTCTTGCACTGTATTTATCTTTCAAACATGAAAAGAGTTTGAAGTTTAAGGATTTTTGTTTGTTTGTTTTTGATTGGTTTTCTTGCTTTTGCATTGACACACTTTATTTTAGTGAAAAGATCTCATGCAATCGAAGAAATTGAAGTTCTGTGGAATCTTCTGATGGTCTTTTTATTTTCTCCTAGTAAGTGGAAATACACATTTTCTAGAGATGCTCTGTGAATAAACAGGATACGTAATGAGCAGCCATTAGACAAGATTTCCTCCGTCATGTGGAAACCTCCACATCTCACTAAGGAAATAACCATTTGTGAGTCTTCCCTTGAAATTGGGTTTATCATATTTTGTGGCAATTTTCATGTTCCCTCTATTCATGTATATTACTGTTTCACCTTTACATACTGCGTTTACATTTTGTGGTACAGTTTTGTTGCATTATGACTTCATATATTCTGAAGGCCTTTTGGATGCAGAAAATATGTCCTAGCCTAATAGCCTAATTAAGAAAAACATCTAATGTGAAGAAGCCTATCAAATAGGAAAAAACCCAAAACCAGCACCATACATCTACTTTTATGTTCATTTTCTAAAATACCCTAGAGACATAATGCAAACCCCATCTTGGTTGATGGTATCTAAAATGTGTCATGGCAACTACTTAAATGCTGATGGAAAAATACACTGTGTAGTTGTAAACTGGTTATAGACAAGTAGTTTTCTATAACATAAAATTCTATTTTATTTTTGGTATTCTTCATTAAGTTCTGGCTACAGTGATCCAGTTATTAAATAAGGAATAATTTCAGTATTTTTATTCAGTCTGAAGCAGCACAATTTTCATGCAAACCTGCCGAAATAATGTAACATTTTGGCATTAGCTTCAGATGGTGTTCCCACACAGAAAATAACAACCATAAAGGATCTGTGAGTTACCCACTTCAAGAAATTTTATCTATCTTTTGACCCACTACTCTTTCAAAGGCAAAAAATAGGTCTGAGTACAAATATTGTACTTGAAATTGTATTTCTCCTTATCTTGGGAACAGTGATGTACTTTTCCACCATATCTGAATTTGTTTTACACAGTACTATATTAAGTTTTCCTTACAGAGAGCAATACAGTGCTAAACTAAACATCTGACTTGATAAAATCTGGAATTACCTTCGAAGCCACACCCTATGAGCTGTATTTCTGATTTTAAAATTGTGTTTTAAGTACCTTGATGCTTGGGTGAAATGTTCCTGAAATGGGTGAAAGCGGTGTTAGAGAATCCAAGACTACTTGAACTCTAAAGTTCTACAAACTAAGACTACAAACCTGCCTTTAGAGTCTTGCAGACTCTGAGGTTGCTGCCTGAGTGGCCACAACAAGAAGCACTTACTGCAGTTTCTAAAGACAGCAGGGAGTAAATAAAGGCAAGTCCCAAGCAGCCAAAGAAGAATGATAATGAGCTTTCTGAAAGGTCACAGCAAGTCACATTCCTGAAGAGGAAGCACCTATATTTACATAGGGGAAATTGTAAAGAGATATTAAATTGTGTTCTCTAGAACACGATGTGTGTGCCACACGCACAGCACCTAAAACCAGAAAACACAAGACTGAGACAAACAGACCATGCAGCCATACCTGAAGTGCTTTGGACTTATCGGGATATAGAAGATAAGAGAGAACTTAATAAATTATGATTTTTTAAATTGTTTTGAGGTATTTTTATCCGTGATGATAGAACTTGGCTGTGGATTGTCTGTGCCCCAGATGCAGGTGACAGTTTTGGTCCAGCAGGCGTGGGAGAGCATCCCTTTCCAGCATTGGCATGTGGCTTTGGGAAGGTTTTGACTACTGTCCATATGGCTTGGAGATGGAATAAAAAAGTCTAGTTGGCTCCATGGCGAATAAGCTCATGCAAACCTGCAAGGCACTTTTAGAGCTGGAAATACTCACAAACATCACAGCAACACTCAGCTTATCCCCCTGGAATCAAGCTGGCTCCTATGACAATTATTTCCACATCAGTATGAGAAAATTATACTTCTACTTGCCCTGCAAGGACACTTTTAATTTGGGCCCAGTACTATTAGGTCACACAAACCATCTCAGGCCCAGAAGATTGCCCAGCCTGGCAGGTTTTGGCAGATCCACAGAGCTCATTCCTAGCTCTGTGGGAGCTAGAGAAAGTCCAGAACATGAAGAAAACCAGTAAACCCAGTTGGACTCATCTGTCTTGGACAGATAACACAGTGCCTGTAGTCTCTTCAGCTTTTTATCTAAGTTTTAATACAACCTCAAGCACTGGTTGCCCATTATTTCAGAGATGGGAAGCCATTACTTCTCCAGCATGCTTTTGTGTGGAATTAATGATACTGTGGTTTTAAAAGACTGACAAAAGGCTAAACTGCCCTGTAATGCCCTCAAGGGGAGAAGGATTCAAGTGCAGAAACAGATTATTAGTTTGCCAAGGTGAATGCAGTGAATTGGTGCCAGAAGTATCAGACTGGAAGATGAAAATTTCAGAGGTTCCACAAAATCGAAAGGCCGGTTGAAGCCTGAGGGATGAAGAAATGAGGCACTGCAGTTGTGACAAAGCCTGCATGTATTTGTTGTTTCTAAAATGAGTGCTGGGCTGTCTGGGTAAGAGCAGAAATACAGAATTGGACATCAGACATCTCCTCAGCCAGCAGCCATCATCTGCCTGCAGCAGTGCTGTGTCATCATGCTGTGATAGTTTGTGACTGCAAAGTCAGTGGGTCTGCAAAGAGTTTAAAGTGTAAGTAGAACCCATGTCAAAGAACAGTAGTCCCAGAATAACTCAGGATGTCAAAACCATCAGGGTACCTGAGATCTGTGAGATGCTCTGCTACCAACCACCACAACTGGCTCTTCCTTGCTACTTCAGTCCCCAGAGCTTTCTGACTAAAATCAAAATGCTGACTGTGTAGCACTTCCTAGTTCTCCAACCTGAGTGCAAATATTTTTCTTTTTCTTTTTCTTTTTNTTTTTTTTTTTTTTTTTTTTTTTTTGTCTCAACTGGGACAAGAGCTGGATGCATGCAATCTGCCTTGGTCTCTTGTATGGATAGGGAATATGGGTACCTACTAGGGCACTGATAGATCACATCCCACATGGAGACTGGCAAGGTAGGGAGGCCCCAGATGTGCCATTCAGGGCTGATTTTCAGGCATGGATATAACCATTCTTTCAACACACACTGGATTAAACCAGCTCATTGTATTACCACATATAAACATTTTTTACTCTTACTCCACAATAAATGTAAGGGTGGTTGTAATATTGACTTGAAATAAGGAATTATCATCTTTAAAAGACTGAGGAAGACTGAGCTAGAACACAAAGAGGTTATTAATGCTTTTGAAAATATACCACCTGGTCTTGAGTCAATAGGTAGTGAGGCAATTAATAAAGAGCAAGACTAACAATATATTTGTATTCTCTTTGTGCACAAAATGTAACTGAATAGACACAAAATCCATCCTGTTATTGTCTTTCTCTTCTTGTGGTTGTGATGGAAAGGAGATGAATGTATTTAAGAGCGGTTTCCTATGCACTGTAGTCTTGTACAGTATCCTATTAACATTACAGAATAGGGTTGGTACTGCAATGAATTATTGAGACAAGAAGCTCTATACATACTTCTCTATCACTCAGTAGGGTATGTGACTTGACTTTCCTACAAATTCACCAACTTTCCACAGAAATAAAATGCAAATTATGGCCACTCCGGTAAATTCTCTCTCTAGGAAAGCTGGAATCCTAAAGGTTTTAAAAGTACCAATTTCAAGGAAATTAAACTACTTTTGCATTAAGACCTTCTATGCATTTATTTTTAAATGCTTAGTTTATAACGTTACATCGCTCTAAACCTTCCACTTTATATGAGACTGTAGGGTGCATGCTGACAGCTGGTTTTAGAGTGAATTGCTGCTGGAAAGGCAGGTTGCCTTTTCCCCACAGTCCCAGCTTCATGTTTCCCTCCTCTCTTCATAATGGAGTATCTTTCTGTGCAGTCAGTTGAGTTAGCAAATGATTTCTTTTTCTGGCTTTCCAGGTAGACCCTGGTATGAGTGACAATTGATTTTACATCTGAGTAGATGGGTGCAAACCAAATCAAGTTTGTAAAATCAGTTTGTATTCTAAGGTAGGTTATTAGCTCAGCCACATTTAGTTACCCTGTTCCAAGCCAGAGCTGTATTCCAGCCCAGATCTGTGTATGTTTGTACATACCTCGAGTGGTCCACTCCCAAGCAAGTTTTAAAGTTGTTTTAGAGCACCAAACATTAACTCTACATTTTTTTTTGCCAAAATAAACACCAAATCAAACAGAAGCAGACCTTCCTGATAGCTAGCCTGTATAGTACTGTTCGAACAGCTGGAACACCTACTGCTGTGAGTCCCAGTACTGAAAGCCTGGGTGGGAAAACATAAATGAATTGCAATATGTTTCACAAGGTTACAAGTGATGAAAGTTGCCACAGTTGCTCAATGCTTTGATGTTTAGAGGATCTTAGTGTTTAATTCCTTCTTCTACTGAAAAGGTAGCTATTGATGGAAAAAATATTGGGATATATGAACAAGGTCAGTCTGAGCTGCTCTGAATGGGTTTATTGAATTTGGTCTGATGCACTGAGCAGTCCTTTGTCTACATTCAAAGTTTATTATTTAAAAAATGTTGTTTAGTGCTATGTACATTCAAGTATGCACTTTATTTTTTTTTTGTCTGTGAAGCAACACAAGTTCTTGAGGAAAAAAATGAGCACAGAGAGAAATCAGGTCTCTGAGCAAAAAAATTTCCAAGCTACAAGTGCTACAAGTGACCCAACCACAGATTATAAAAAGACTTGCTCGATGAGCTCTCAATTTTCTGCGTATAAACACTCACCTAATCTTCCATCAACCTCTTTTCTGTATAATTCCCACTTTCCATAAACCACTTTTTGCATGCTTAAAGGTGATGACAAAAGAAAATAATATTTTAGAATCTCTGTGAGGCAGGATTAATGAGTGGGTTAAACTCAGTCCCTTTGAATGGGAATTTATTGATTCTCACTATAACATAAAGAAGAGAATGATGGAGAATTCACTTAGTCACTTTGTCTAACTCTCTTCTCTGGTGGTGAACTAAAAAGAACTGGAGGCAATGGTTGTGAGATTGTGAAAGGAATATATTAGACCTCAGAAGCCTGAATCATTTACCATACCACCAATTCTTAGTTTCCTCTTACATTCTTACTTTTGCTGTTGGCAGCTTTAGGAGCACATATGCTATTTTAAATTCTGAATTTGAATAAATGCACAAAAGAAAATTATGTGCTCACTTTACAAGGTCAAAAGCAATTTTTTTCACTGACAATTCAGCCTGACTGTATTGGACATTTAAAATTCAATTTGTGTTATTTCTGCCAAATCTAGTACATAAGCATTAGCAATAATGATTTGGGAGCCACATTTAGCTGGTTTAGCTGTTATTCCTAATGTGACCATAACTATAGCATCTAAGTGGAGTACTGATAGCCTTGTTAAAGATTCATGCAGTGCCTGGGACACAGCTCAATTCTATAGCTACATCAGTGCTGCTGGACTGACAAATATAGCATTGTTTTTCTCACTGTAGTGTGACTCACAAAAACCTCTCACCATAACAAGATAATACTTTTATAAAAGAAGTTTTCTGAGCACAGCAGCATGGGACAATAATCTGTGAAATAAAAATAACAATAAATGAAAAATTAGCATTTAAAAAACTACCTGTAAATCTCATTCTCATTTGTCTTGACTTATTTTGGACTTGGCAGCAAATGTAGCATCTAATAGCAAACTGCTTTTAAAACAGTGATGCAAACTTCAATTTATGCTGTCATGTCAGTGCGAACTGTAATAATTCAAGAATTTTGCAATTACTAGTCACTACACGAACTTATTTGTTTCTAATTTTACACAAGTCAACATCGTAAATCTTGGAACAGCTGTTGATATCCACAGGTGTGAGAATTGCACATCTGTGGATACCTCTGTGCAGACACTGCTGTGCAAACTCCGTGCTACGTCATGACCCGCAGTGCCCTGTATGACTATGATGTGACTTCAGCACACATGAGACATTGCAGCTACTATTTCTAAAAGCAGCTCCTGTGTCCATCAAAGATATCTGGCCCATACTCTGCTTCAGCTGAGCACCCCAAATCACAAGGCACATTCACAAATGTGCCAAATGTTATACGTCTTTCCTGACATTTCACTTGTGAGCTGCCCTATAACTTCTTCCCACTGGGCAGCTTAAAGTCACATCTTGACAGCTTGCTGGAAGACCTTGTGCTGCAGCAGATCTAAGCTGCCACAGAAGTTTAAGAAACTAAAGAAATATTTCTAACCAAGTAGATTTTGGCTTCCTATTCTGGTGGTTTTTTTCTCTGCTACTTCTTGGGCAACAGTAAGGAAAGAGGTGAGCAGTACAAATTACATTTAGTCCAAACTCCATGTCCTATGTCCAGAACTCTTTTTAACCCTGAGAGGCAGATTCTGCTACATTCAGAGTTCTGCTGTCTTCTCAGATGTTTCAAGCTCTCTTTGCTAATAATGCATGTGAAAACCAGAGGAAATACACAGTAAGATATGCTAGGATATACACTTCAGGACATAAGGATGGGCTTTGGTGAGAGAAGTCATAAAAATAAAGGCATCAAACAGCACACCAAACTTCTTCATCTCCCCAGCTGCCCCTGTGGAAGGCACAGGCTGAGGCCACAGTGCTGTCCTCCCATGCCATGCCGCTGTCACCAGATGTGTTTCCCATCACATGGGCCCATGCTTCTCCAGCTGTGTGCAGGCTCTGGTCTGGACCACCACCACCACCATCACAGCCACCCCTGGCTGACCTTCATGCCTCCATCTGGGCCTTCAGGACCAGCCTTTTCTGCTGCTGCCTTTGCCCCAGAGCTGGTGCCAGGGGCTGTGTGTGGTGTGCAGCAGCAGGCAGCAGCAGCACTGCCAAGAACTTGCAGAGCACACTCCCACACGGCCAAAGAAGTGCTGTAAGATCATGGATGTGGGGAAAGGGCATCATGGGCGAGGGAGAGGTGGACCAGACACACTCTGACTCTGTATTCAGTGTATCAACAGCACGTGGGCCTCAATTGTAATAACTTAATTTTTCATTTTTTTCTTTGAGAAGTGAGACTCTGTAACTAGCTTTATATTTGGGTTTGGTTCAGAATGGTTTATCTCACACAGTGCAGTCCCATTTGGATTGGAAAAAATGTAGCCTCATAGCAGTTAAGCTGGTAATAAACTACCACCTTAAAGTATTTTTCCCAATTAAAAATAAAATCTATATTTTTTAAACAAATAAAAATGTCTTACAACTTTACATCCTAATTATAGTTTAAAAGTGCCAAATTCTTTGAAAAATCATTACAAGTCCAACCATTACAAAGGGAGAGTGGAAAACAGCTTTATCATAATTATACAATTGTGAAGTTTTACAATAAAGAAGTTTTTTAGAATTTCTGTTTGTCTGAAGTGCCTTGTAGATTTCTTTACAGTGTTTTAATTGCACAATCAAAAGAAAACACCTGTTTGAAATTAGCATACATCCAAATAAAGAACAAAGACATGCATTTTTGACAATGAGAATAATTAACCACTGGAACAGACTATCAAAGGATACAAAGCATTCTCATTCACTCTCCTTAAATCAAGAGTAGGTGCGTTTTTAAGAGACACTGTCTCTTATTCTGGGATCATTTATTTGAAGTTCCATGATCTGTGCTATGCAAACGATTGTAATAATGATGGTAATTTTTTGCTAGAGATGTCAGAGAATATTTTGGCTCCTGGGACAGTCACATAGCACATCCCTGAGCTCTGGCTCCTGTCAGATGCCATCAGCCTGCAATCCCTCTTTCCTGCAGATGAAACAGTCAGCAAGTTTTAGAGATATTTATCCCTATTTGGTCTGTAGCTTTCACACTGCCCCTTGTACAACCTTCCACCCTGAAACCTCTTTACTTGTTGAATGAAAATTATATAGTAGTTGCTCTAAAACTACTATTTTTGCAAAATAAAAGTATTTTGCAAAAGGAAAAAAAATTACATATATTTAATTAAACTCTAAGAGCTCAATGCAGAGGTATTTTAAGCATCTTTCATTGATTTCACTATCCCTCCCTTCAAAAACATAGCTGTTACTTCTTAGACTTGAATATTTGGACCTTGGTGTTCCAAGACATGCTCAAACTCTGAATTAAATGCAGTGCTAAGCATGAACAGCTTACATATCTGCTGCAAAGCAGTGAACCAAATTCCACTCCAATTTACTGCATTTATACCCTAAATATTTCTCATCCCTGCTGGTCTGGCTGGGGGTGCAGATACACCTACTCATCACTTAAATAACTAGGGGATGTGCCTGCACTCAATAAAGGACAGAGCCAGTTGCCTTGGGATTCATCACCCAAATCCAGCCTACCTGTGTCGTATCCTCTAGGCTCTGCAGGAGGATGGATCCTGGACAGGAAAGCTATTGCTGGCCTAAGTAGTACTTATAAGCCAGGTAGGGATTTCTGCTAGGAAATCCACTCAGGTACAGTGGGGTTATGCTGAGATACTTCCTTTCTGCTATTTCTCTGTTCTGTCTTTTCCTTTCCTCTCAGTTCTTTGGTCTACTCCTTGTAAACAGAGTGGATCTCGTGAGCGAAGCAGTGATTCACAGCCATCTTGACCACAGTGATCACAAAGCAATTGAATTTAAAAACTCTGTTGACAGGAGGAAAAGAAGCAAAACTCCAGCTTCTGGACATGATGAGGGCAGACTTCAGGTTGCTCTGGGAATTAGTAAGTATGGTCTCCTGGAAAAATAGTTTTGCAGGTGCTGAGGTTCATTGATGCTGGTCACTTTTTAAATATCTCTTCCTAAGAGCACAGAAACAGCCAATTCCCAAATGTTGGAAGCCATGCAGATGAGGCAGAAGATCATCTCAGCTGAACAGAATTCTTTTTCTGGAAATAAGGCAAATTAGGAAGGTGTATGCCCCGTGGTAGCAAGGTCAGGTAACATGGAACAAATACAGAGATACTGTTTGCCACTGTAGGGAGAAAATTCATATAGCCAAAGCTCAGCTGGAGTTGAAGCTGCCAGAACTGTGGGAGACAATAAAAGCAATTTTTTCAAATATATTAATGGCAATTTGCCAGGTGTAAAATTAACATTGACCCATTACAGGATGAGGATGGGCACCTCACAAACAGGGACACGGACAAGGCATTTAACATGTTCTTTGCCACAATCTTCAACATGGATGTAGACCAAGAGGGTCTCACTGGCCTGATTTGGAGGACCATGGCTGTGAGAATGATCAACTATGATCATTCATAATGTTTCAATCCTGAAACTGTGCAAGATCTGCTTCTCCAGCTGTATCCCTATAAATCTATGGGGCATGATGGGATTCATCCAAGAATCCCCAAAGAGCTACTGATGTTATTGTAAAACCTCTCTTGATGATTTTTGAGCAGTCTAGGGAATCCAGAGAGGCCCCGGTTGACTGGAACCCTGCAAACATTGTCTTGATTTTCAAGGACAAGAAGAACCCCAGAATACAGGCCTGTTAGTCTCACTTCAGTGCCTAGTAAAGTTATGGAGAAAGCTATTTTGGGAGGTATTGAAAAAACCTGAAAAACAACGCAGTCATTGGTTACAGCCAACATGGCTTCATGAGTGGAAAGTCCTGCTTAGCAAACCTGATTTCCTTTCATGACAAGGAAACCCACCCAGCTGACCAAGGGAAGCCAGCTGATGTAATCCCTTTGGATCTCAGCACAGCTTTTGATCTGTCACAGGATCCTTCTGGACAAAATGTCCAGCACTCAGCTGGATAAACACTTTATGTGATGGGTGAGCAACTGGCTCATGAGTTGGGCACAAAGGGTTACAGTGAATGGGGTGACATCAGACTGGTGACCTGTCACTTGTGGGGTTCCACAGGGCTCCATCCTTGGCCCTGGGCTCTTCAACATCCTCATACATGACTTGGACATTGTACAGGAAGGGCTACTGAGCAAGTTTGCAGATGATACAAAACTGGGAGGAGCTGCCCTGCAGAGAGACCCAGACAACACAGAGAACAGGGCAATCACCAACCATATGAAATTCAATATTGGAAAGTGCTGGATTCTGCACCTGGGATGGGGCAGCTCTGGATGTACAGACAGACTGGGGAATGAGATACTGGAAAGCAGTGCTGCAGGAAGGGACCTGGGGGTCCTGGTCGATGGCCAGTTGAATGTGAGCCAGCAGTGCCCTGGAGGGGCAGCCAGGAGGGCCAGCCCTGTCCTGGGGTGCATCAGGCACAGCATCACCAGCCGGGCAAGGGAGGGGATTGTCCTGCTCTGCTCTGCACTGGGGCAGCCTCACCTCCAGTGCTGGGGACAGTTTTGGGTGCCACAATATAAGAAAGATATGAAGCTATGAGGGTGTCCAAAGGAGGGCAACCAAGATGGTGAAGGGCCTTGAGGGGAAGCCGTGTGAGGAGTGGCTGAGGTCACTTGGTCTGTTCAGCCTGGAGAAGAGGAGACTGAGGGCAGAGCTCATTGCAGTTACAGCTTCCTTGTGACGGGAAGAGGAGGGGCAGGCACTGATCTCTTCTCTGAGGTGACAGTGACAGGACCCAAGGGAATGGCCTGAAGTTGTGTCAGGGGAGGTTTAGGTTGGATATTAGAAAAAGGATGGTTGGGCAACAGATTCCCCAGGGAAGTGGTCACAGCACCAGCCTGTCAGAGTTCAAGATACATTTGGACAATACCCTGAGGCACATGGTGTGACTCTCGGGCATGTCCTGTGCAGAGCTGAGAGCTGGACTCAATGATCTTTGTGGGTGCCTTCAAACTTAGCTTATTCTGTGATTCTGTGAAATCATAGGCCAATGGAGGTTTCTGCTGCACCTAGGCAGCAGGCAGGCACCTCAGAAAATGTCCTTGTTGTATCTGTCATTTTATTCAGTGTTTTTAATTTCCACTCATTTACAAGAGATGAATATGTAGCTGCAGCCATAAGAATTTTGACATGGGAAAATATTCAGCCCAAAACATACAGTCTTCATAATGCAGAGCACAAGTAATAATGGCAAGGAGAGGCTGTTAATAAGGTATAACAAACTGGTTTATCACTTAGCATATAACAAAAGCTGTAGCCAAACTTACTGAAAGCCTGCTACCGTGCAATTTGTTAGACCTTCCAGTCACTCTCAGGTAACATAAACCTGCTCCACAGGTTGTGTACAACGCATATGGTTTTTAAAAAAGATTTTTTTTGGTCACTGCTGTCCAATCCCCAGATTTTTGCTGGAAAGATTTTCCACTATGAAGTTGAGCGAATCAATTCTAAGCATCGCTATGAAATTTTCATAAATTTCTTAAAACTGCATTTGTGGCACTGCAAAATGACACAATGAAACTTAAATTTTGAACATTTTTTTTAAAGGTATATGAAATCATTAAGATTTTATGAACAAATCTATGTGAAGAATTTGTCTAAAATTCATGTATTTCAGACTCAGATTTGTGGAGTAATTTTTTTGGCTTGACTTTATCCATTCACCTTCAGCTCTTCAGCACCTTCACCATTACCCACTTTATGTATGAGCTATTTCTTTGTTTCCTCCAAGCAGATGTGGGCTCATTGTGCCATCCTTTGTGCAAACCAAAGAACGCTTTTCCATCTCAGTAATTCAGAGTAGTTCATCCTGGGGAGGACTCACTGATCAAACCTGGCAGTGTGCTCAGCCACCTCTGCCCATCAGGAGAGCAGCCTCGTGCTGACCCAGATTATGAGCAGACCAAACCTCCACTTGCCCGCAATGCACTGATTAGACACACCTGCATCTCTGCACAGCTGCAGGAGACTTCATGCCAGGAGGGCCAATTACAATGTGATTAATAAACACTATTTCCTCTGCTGCCAGACATGAGAAAAAGTATTGTGAACACAGCAATGTAGGTTTTTGAAGGGGAATTGCAATTTTAAATGTTGCAGTTAGAGATGTTGTCCCTGAAATCTTCAGCAACAGTAGGATTGTATCTTTAGAAGATAAACCATTCCATAGGTGTTCCAGGGTCAGGAGTTTGAATTCTCTGCTTTTGTGGTCACTTCTATCTAGACTCAGCTCTATCTGCCTGACTGCTAGCACCAGTTTATCTTGCAGCTGTCCACTTACAGCCGTGATTTACTTACCACTAATGTAATGGTAATTTGTACTATGGTATGGGTTTATTTGTTTGCAAGTAAATTATCTGCTATATTTTTTCATTAATATGTCTTCATACTAAGTTGAAGTAAAAAAAAACAAATGCAGTCTTCATAATGTCAAATTGAATGGGAGTGCTTGTGGAATACAAACATAAGGACATAGGTATTAAAGAATGGGTAACATGCAAAAAGAGAAGATTTCCTGGACCCTTAGTCTGGGGAGGTTTACTTGAACCTTAGTATTTAATTTGTCTGTCAGGAAAGGCAAGACCCTTGTGCCCAACCAGGTTGTCAGCACTCTGACTGAGCAGTCCTGCTGGATCAGAGGGTGGTTTGACTGACTTAGTCAGGGAAACACACCAACAGCATAAGGGAGATCCTGCAGCAGGTCTGTCCACTTTATGACCCCTCAGTGGGTCTTCCTCTTTATTGGAGTATAACCCACTGCCAGCAGCTGTCAGTGCTCGTGGAGGACTCACACTAACAGAGCAACACTTTTTATTGATGGAAAATTGTGACAGGTTAAGGTTAGAGGATTGTTGGTGATAGTAGCTGACTGCAAAAATGCATTCAAAGCAATATACAGACAAGCTCCAATAAAATGGCTTAGCATGGCTAGGGATGCCAATAGGCATCCCTACAAGGAAGAAGACAGGTTCAGCCCATTGACTGACCTCAGCAGTTGCAATGGAGTTTTTCCTAACTCTTCCCCCATTCTCAACTTACATTTATACTATTTCTTTATGTTTAGGTGAAGCTTGAGTGCCTTTACTTTAATAAATTCTTTGTTTACTGATGGGTGTAAAATTCTCTTGTTTCATGTTTAACGATACAGTCAAAAAGAATATAGAGTGTGTGCCCAGTGAGGGGTGGTCCTACCTTGGAGGTGGGTAACTTTAGGATGAAGGTATGTGTCAAGATTACAGTTAGGGTATAATCTGAGGAGAGTGATTTTGCCACAGCTTTTGGCTCAACAGCAAGACATCTCCTATCTCCCCTGGCTGACAGGTGTTATGCAGCTTCTCAGCTGCAAAGTACCTCCCTGCAAGGATTCCAACAGAGCCTGGCCACAGTCTCTCCATTCTGCTCCACCCTCCATTCCATCCCCCTTAGCAGGTCCTATGGCTGCAGATCGTGGTGTGGGGAATCACCACGGAATAAGTTTTGAGTATGCCAACTTCATTCCATCCAGGGACCAGCAACTGTATTTTATAATTTCTATACCATTATAATTTACATTAGGATGTGAATAAAATTTCTTGGTTTCCTCTAATTGTATCCCCAGCCATCTTTCACCAGCTGAGCATCTGAAAAAGAAGTTGTCTTAATTATAGCTGTAATGCCAGACAAGAGGCAAATAAGGTCAAGAAAGAGACAAGATAGGTATTACAAGGTAAGACACAAGTTTTTGTTACTAATTTAATTTAGATTATCATTAAATTTTCTTTCAAAATACTGTCTCTTCTCATGCACTGAGACAAAATAATGTTAACCTAAATATAATAAAGGTCTCAAGTGCTTAAAACAAGAACCAAGTGGATCTGGGTAATGTAAAGCCAAAGTCATAATCCAGTGAATCATGTAAGATAGGGTCCACAGAGTGTCCCAAGTTATGGTCTCGTGGTCACCCTAATCAGGCATACACTGATGTTATTTCCTCTCAGTGACCCCAGAGAAGGAAACGCAGATGTGCAGAGGAGTGGTGGGGCAGGCCAGTCATCCCCAACCTGGAGTTTGGAGCAGGAAGCTCTCTAGGGCTAAGACTCACCAAAATATTGGCACATCAGCCACACTGTGTACACTTGACTGCAGCTTCCACCTAATTCTGAATTTATTTAAATTCACTGAGTACCTTTCTGTTCAAAAGTGTGATGAGTCCACATCCAATGAATTTCTGATACGTCACTCTGAAACAGCTCATTTTCCATTGCATTGGATAGTGAGTACAGAAACATTATTCAGGGCTCTGGGTTGCACTTCCAGCTGATGGACACCTGAGCCGTCCATTGCTTCAAGCCCTGTGGTATGTGAAGAAAACTTGCCCACAACAATATAACTAGCTTAAATATCTAATGGAACAAACAAATCTGAGAATTGTGGTGCCTAGTGCACAACAGAAAATGTAGCTTTGTATCCACACAATTGAATACAGTTCAGCATCGGTTTATTAAAAATATAATTAATGAGATTACAGTTGTCATTAATCTAATTTATAATCAGTTTTTATTAAATGTATAAATTCTTGACTTTTGCAGAATTAAAAGGAAAGTACATGGCAAGTCATGCTATTGCCTTATGCAGTATCGGACAACACACTTTATAAAAAACACCATGTTTGCTTCTCACTTGATATATCTACATTAAAGGATGATGTACAGCTACAGGTGTAAGTCTGCTCAGATCAGTTAATCTAAAAGGTCACAACTGCAGTTGATAGTGTTGAGTTTCTTACACTGCATGTCTTCCAATGTTTGATAATTTCAAGATAATAACAGCTTGTTTAAACATTTCTTTATACCAAATTATATATCATGTAATGAATAACAGAGTGAATTGCTGTACATGCAGTTTACCATGCACACTAGCATAAGGTTGAAGGCAAGGACACAGGTAGCTTAAGTGGTTGCTAATGGCCACATGAGTGGGTGTATGTGAAATGCACAGAGCCGAGTCCCAGCATTTATAGCAGCCTGCCCACCTCACCTGCAAGGTTAACAGAGGCATTGCCTCTGCCCCCAGGATCAAAGCCTTTATTAACTGGCTTTCTAATACTGATGACTTTTTTGTTACTAACGTGAAAGGAGGGAAAATGAAATTACTTGTCTGTGTTTGTGTCCCTTTCTGGAGTGCAGAATGGCTTAAAGAACTGTGATGTGGTGGTCAAAAACTCAACCTGAACTTAGAAAAAGGTAATTTTCCCATTTATAAATCTTTTGTCTACTATGGAACAGTGCAGGCACATGCCTGCTTGCTTGCTTTCTTGTTTTCTCCCTCTCATTTCCAGCAATTTTTATCTTCAATTATTTCCTCTATTCTATGTTTTATTAGTAATTCTGCCATAATTCTACAAAAATGCTGCATTAGGTAGAGGGATTAGACACTAAAATGACACCACAAAATTGTATAAAACTGCTTGATAAACCAGTAGTTTATCAAGCAGTATTTCTCTTTCATACCTAATCTTATAAAGCTCTTATAAAAGCCTGATTTCTGTCTTCCAAAACATGAAATTAGGATGGGACCCCTTGTGACTGGTGAGACATTTCCCATAGGCATTGCTTAATGTGCCTAGCTGCCTCAAGCCATTCAACAGCCTAGACCATTCAAGGAGGTATGAAACCTGCACAAGAGGTCTCCTATTCGTGTCCTTTATCAGTCATGGATCTTGGCTCGATCAGAGTACAGAGGGATGGACAGGTGCGTAGCTTGTATGAATAAATAAGGAGTTTCTGAGGAGCTTAATCGGCCCTTTCCCCCAAGCCAGTCATTGGTTTTTGTCTTTAAAGAGTTCAGGCCACTCCTAATTGTCTGTGGCTGCTCCAAAAGCAGAAAGGATTCCTCTCTAATAAAGGGGACTTACTTAATAAGGTAGCTTTTGTCTTTTCCTCAGCAGTTCTCATTTCCCCTTCAGAGACCCTGGAAAATTTGCAGTATGGAGCTGCCTTCTGTCCTCCACTGGAGAAGGTAGTGCCAGGAGCACAAACAGCTGGCAGCCCCAGAAAGATCACTGGTAGAGAGGCTCAGAAATTTCCACATAGATACAGCTTCTATAGTGGCTTAAATGAGCCTGTGTGCTCTATGATCTCTCTGTCATCACATATACACAAGACATGCTCATGCCCTGTGGTCCTTAGGAATCTAAATGTCCTCCTGCAGCCATGTATCCTACTAGAAAATCAAAGAAGCTCCTACGTGGCTCTGAACAACACCAGACCACACAGGGATTGTGGGAGCTTAACTATTTACAGACAGTTTTATATTTCTGCACTAATAAGCAGAGGCTGACACATACTATTGTTTTCTTCTGACACACATAGCTTCATGTCATTGGGGACTGACCTGCATAAACAGCCATGAGCCAGGTTTGTGGCTCCAGCCTGAGGCTGTCCCCCCCTGGAGGATTATAACATCCTGAGAAGGAGGCTGTGTTTCTAGTCCTCAGAGCAATGCTCTAATCTTGAATCATTGACTATTAAGGTCAAGGGCAAGATATTCTCCACCATAATTCCATTAAGCAGCAGTTGATAAGTTACAAAAAGAAGTTAGCATGTATTTCAATTTTTATACTTTATATAACTAATACCGTATTTGTGTTATCTGTCCAACCTACTCAGAACTTATTAAGCTTTCATGTCTCTAGAGAAAGCTGTTGAGAAACTTTCCAATTAGACATTCTGTTTACTATTTCTTTTCCATTCTTCTATGGAATCTAGTTCTCACCTTTTCATTCCCTTTTCCTAGAGCCACCCATACACACATGGACACACATATCTCATATGTACCACCAAATCACACGTACCACACTTGTTAAATATCTCAGCTCAGCTAGTTCATGCCTACTCTGAATGCAGAAATTATCTGTTCCTTTAAATCTCCCCACTCAGGTATGTGTAGTTTTGGTCAAAAAGTCTCCCCTGACACTAACCTGAATTCTGAATCCTCAGCAGCATCAAGACCTCCTAGATCAGAAAAACATCCTGAGTCCTGTCATTATCCATATAGCTCTAAGGTCTTCTCTGCAGACAGTGCTCTCAGAAGAGCTGCGAGTCTCAGAAAGCTCAGCTGGGAGTCACAAAAGGACATGATTGCCTGAAGTGGAACTCTGCTGGGATTTAAGCACCTTTGTAGGCCTAAGAGAGAAATTCACTGTTCGTGGCTAGAACAATTCTCCAGTCCTGGCTCATGAGGCACTGATGTAGGCCTGGAAAAGTAAATTTATAGTCTAAGGAAGAAGTAGTCCTCACTGAAGAGACATAAATGTCTTGGTATTTGTTTTGTACTTTATCTAAATAGAATTTCACATAAAATGCAGGAGTTATTCTTGGAACAAAGTTTATGTCCAAATATCCCTCCAATCCACGGCTTAAGGAGTTAAACTTTCTCTTTCTTCAGTCCCAAAACTCTGGGTTTGTTTTCTGCAAGGTGTCCTGTTTCTGAAGGCAGCTGTTTAGGTACCTCAGTGCACAAGAGGGCTGCAGAATATGGAACCTGACCTGAAAAAAGCATGTCCCTGCCACCTAGCAGTAACTAAATCCCACTGACAGGGCAAGGTGTAAGACCTAACTCTGCCATCAGGGGTTTTTATTGGAAAATTTTGGCAGTTCCATATTTAACACATTGTCTGTTTTGATTCTCATTCATCTGTTCAATGACTAGAGAGATTAGGTGTTTTGTTCAGGGGGGTAGATAACACTGGGCATATAAAATTTAGTATAGTGACTCAGAACATTATCATATTAACCTTGCTTTATGGATCTAGTTCATACTCTGTCCTCTTTATTTTTTCATTTCCAGTATTAACTAGGCCTTTAAAAGCTGTAGCTTGTTTCAGAGCCTATCATCTGTTGAGCCAAAAGTCACTGGTGGGTAAGAACCAGCAAGCAATTAGCAACAACAAGTACTTAGGTCATTAATGATGTAGCTTGCTCTGACTACCTCCTAGCAAGATATCTGAATGCAGAAATTCTTCTCACTCCTCTCTCTTCTGCCCCAAATTTATATTTAAACCAATTCAACAGATTAGACATGCTGCAATATGGAAATTAATTTATTTGTTACATGTGCAGTTTGGATAAAGCCACGGGACATACCTCCCATGATATGGAATGTAGATACACCTCATATACCTTGCAATAATACAAGGAAGTCTTTTGCAATTATATTATTTTTGATCACTATGTTGTACCAGAGTCAAACCCTTTGTGACCACAGGATTACCCCACCATCTAGGATCTCACCTTCTTTCTGTTGCATAGCTTGAAGACATAACTAGAATCTACTAGAAATTAAAGTATTAACTAAAAAATTGTTACTGCTGCCTTGTAGGCAAGCTAATTATGAATCATTGCAAAAGCACAACACACCACTTATTCCCTGAAGTAAGTAAAACTCAATATTTTGCCAATGTTTTAAAGGTGTTTCTTCCATACTAGAAACAAAAGTAAGAGGATTTTCAAAAGATAGGTTATCAAATGATAAATAAAAAAAGATAAAATTACTTGCTTTGTTGTTTTAAGCACATACATACTTTAAAGTTCGGGCACCTGTGCTCACAGATCAGTCTAGAGTCCTGTTTTGCAATCATAAGGTACGATATACTGATTAAATATTTTAAATATAGAACATAAAATCCCAATCCAAATCTGAGAAATGCTAACAGTATTCCACTTGTGTGTAGAGGAAATATGCTTATTCTAACACTCAAATATTTACCCTAAATTCCAACTCTGAATGACTGTACGTGTCAAAATGGCAAACCCTGATGTTTAACCTGTTAGATACAGGAATACAGCTGTTTAAAGCACACTTTGTGTAGAGATTGAAGTAATTTAGCTAAATGTTAGCTGATATGTAGGAATTGTTTAAAATATATTATGACACATATTAAAAGCCCACTAATTTTTAATGAATGTCTATATTAATAGATCCTCTCTATTTATCCCTTGCTTTTTTTTTTTTTTTGCAGGTGATGTTGTCTCTCCTGAACTCTCTGTAACATTTTTCTGCCATTGTCCAGAGACTGATTCAATTAATTGACTTTCCTCCACCCATAGTCCTGGCCCCATCAATCATCCCTAACCCCTTTCCTTGCTCTCCAATCAGCTGAGTTGATCTTTTGACAATGAACCAAATATTTTGGGTTGAAATGCTTAAGAAACAAAATTTTTCACCTTGCAGATTACATACAGACAACTAGCACACAAATGTATGGTCCTACTATGGCTAAAGGATATCTATGCTTCCATGTGAAGGAGCAAACGGATCCTTAAAACGCATACTGCTTAGAATCCCTAGGATTGAATAGAAAACCACAACCAGGCTTTTCTACTTCCATGCTGACTGAATTGTTCAGCTCTGCTTAAAATAAGGCATGTGTCCAAGACATTTAAAGTTCTTTAGCTATCTCAGTGCTTAGGGATTTCAACTCTGTCAGATTAAGACATCTCTGAAAAATGGACATTACAAGTTCTGGGAAAAGAGAACTCCTCTATGATGGGAGTATCAAATGAGTCTCTCGACTCAAATGGAAAAAAAGAATCTATTGTTCTGTGCAGAGAACCATTTTCAGTTTAAGTCAGTTGAGAAAGTAGGAACCTATCTATGTACAGCAGTACTGCCAAACCCTGGTGACCACAGTCCTCCTCACAATAATACTCCTCCAATGGCTAAAGTAAATTCTGATGGATGAAAGGCCCAGGTTTGGTAAAGCTGAAGATATTCAAACAAGGGTTTGAATCCTGTGACTTAGTGTGTAGAGCTTTTACCTAACTGGTCAGGAACCTGGACTTTGTTCCATGCTCTGAAGTTTATGAATTTTGCTTTAAAGAGCTATGTGGTAAATTAGATTGTAGAGGATTTTAACAGCTAACTGAATCTAAAGATTCTAATTTCTGCCATGGTTGTTTTAACTGTAAGATTGAAATGTGTCCAATGTCTTTGATTTCTCTTACTTGAGGAATCTGGTACTTTATTGCATTGTGACACTTTCAGCAGGACAGGTGCAGGATGCTTTCTTCACTATTTATCCCTCTATCTGAGGACGTTGATTCTGTCAGAATATATCAGATATTTTTCAGAGCTTCCACCATACTGGGAAGTAAAGCAACATCTGATGTCTCTGTCCCAGTGAAGCTGAAAATCTGATCCACTTAGACCAGAGACTTGTCACACTGGGGGAAGTGAACTACCAGAAGTAAGGCAGTGTTGTGCCTTTTGAAGAAGTATGTATAAACATAATGAAAAGTATAGGTTCTTTCAGCATTTGTTGTCTCCAGATAAAGGAAGGTCTGCAATCATTACTTTGGACTTACACTGATTTAACTTCAATTCTGCTTCAAGTCTAAGCCTAAGCTTTTTATTGGATTCATCTCCTAATGCCTATTGAATTAATTTCTTTATCTCAATGAACATTTCCTCACATATACCTTGGAATATCTGGACACAACCTTCCCTGTGGCTCCTAAATGCCTCTAGTCGATCGCTATAACTCATTCATGGATTGCTGTCAAAGGTTACCACGGTATCCAGCCATCAAAACACATATCAGCAATAGATCACACACATACTTGCTCACATACCTAATGAATGCATTACTAAATGAAAATGTTTCAAAGTTTTACCCTCCTGAAGAACAGGAATGCCAAGGTGTCTCTTGCAGCAGAGTGTCCTATCATCCTGAAACGTGAATAAGTTTTACATGGACTTTAAAACATTTATTTAAGAGCTAAGCTAACAACTAAATAATTTTGCTATTACATAGCCTCAGCCATATATTGCAACCAAGACTTTCACAGTTATGTTAATCCACAGTGACAGTAAGGAAAGTGAAACAAACGGAGCTTTAAAACAACTCTTTTTTCTTAATTTCTATGGCTTCAGCAACATTATTCAGTCTTGGTGCTTCTTTTAATATCCCACCTGTGATAGCAGCTGTGGCCATCCTCTGGGAAATGGCTGAAGAGCATCACAACCTGTCCATTCTTTTCCTTCTGGACAAAATTTGGGCTTGATTTTGTGTGGGACACCCACAGGGTTGGAGCAGCAAAGCTGCCCACGTGTCTGCCCCAAAGGACTGCTGCACAGGATCAGTTTGGGCTCTCCTTAGGGCAGACACTAGTCTTTTCTGCCTCTCCCAAACCAGACAAAGCAACCTCTCTGCACATCAGTTTCGTGCCCAGTGTTTGCTCTTGGTGTTTGATTATCTGTAGGTCGCAAGCCATAGGAAAAAAAAGCAGTAAATCTAATTCAGACATGCTCCACACAGTTACAGCATTCCTTTGTAAAATTTATTTAATGCTTTGTAGATATGCTCAAGCAATTCTGAAAAAAAAGTCACTCAAAGGCTTTGCCCAGAATAACAGTTCAGTGATATTCTCAGTCATGTTACTCAGTCCTCATTTGCAAAACCCAAAAACTTCAGTGCATGTGAGTGATCAGTAAGAGGCCTGTGGCTGTGACCTGCAATCTTTACAGGGTGGAAACAGCACACCTATTCTGCTATGCAGTTGCATCCTGGAAGTTACATGACATTACTAAAGTCAAAGCCTTACATTTTTCAAACAGGTGTATCGCTGAAGCTCTAAGTCAAAATAATGAAATAAAAATTTGGAAAAATGTATTAAACTATCAACAGATGCATTGCTTAGAGCATTGGCTAATTACACCAGCAGATTATCAACTGCAATGTCAGCACCAAAACTGACTTAGGTTTTATATTGTTCCTTGTGTTGTTATGTACCACACAGAATCTTAGGAAAAAAAATTCTCAGAAAAAGATGAAGCTTTAATGCAAAAGAAATTAAAGCAAGCAAATGGTGGGTTTAAGTACCACAGAGACATGAAGCATTGCTTCTTCATATCCTGCTAAGAAGCAACAGATGTACTTCATTTTAACTTGACGTGCTTCAGAACTCATACTCATATAGGTATTTAATGATCCAAACATTATGGTCCTGAATAGTTTAATTACTTATATGAAAGCTCAACTTCATAAGTAATCTCTTAATAAAAGATGCTGCTGTGGAAATCTTGCTTTGGTTCTAACAAAGAATAAACTCCTTAACAGTGAAAATGCTTTGGTGGAATTGGAGATTATTGACCATGGATCCTGAGCACAGTTGACAGTCAATGTTATTCCTTCTTTATAGACTCCTTGTTTCTTCTTCCTTCGTGGTATAGCCAATACAAGGAGAACAGGTAGAGTGCAAGGCAGACCATCAAATCATAGTGGTAGAGTGTTGCAGCAAATAGAAGAAACAAGAAGAAATAAAATATTTTGAAAGCAATATGTTTTAAACCTGGAGACTCACTAGGTAACTTAAGTGCTTCACTCTTCTGGTAAGAAATATCTGCAGAATCAGAAGCACGTTGGCTTTTCTTCTGTGAGTCATCAAGCCAATTTAGTGTTTTCCCCTCAGTTATTAAATGGTCAGCTTGAGAATCTGTTCCTCCATTTTCTTTAGTAGACTTACTAATTAAAACCTCTGGCCGCCTTGACCTCTCTTGTTGGAGCTCTGCTTGATGGAAAAATTGACCTGTATTCCTTCCTCTTCTTTCTCCAGAAATGGCTGAGTCTGAAGAGGAAGGTACTTTTTCAACTTCAGGAGAGAAGCTTTTGTTAAGACATGTTATTTCATTTGTTAGATTTAAATTGTACCCTGACTCAGCAGCAACCTTGTCAATGACTTTGGATTCGAAGTATCTGTATGGGGGCTCCATGCCTTCTTCCACAGTGGGCCCTTCTGAAGATGGCACTGAAGAGCTTTTATTATGGTAACTAGGCACACTATTTGTACCAGAAGGTGGCATTTTTGTTTCAGCCTTAGAACATAAACAGGAAAGTGTATCACCATGGCTTTCTTCCCTGTAGAGTTCAGCTTTCTCACTGTATAGATGCTTCTGAGTGCTCAGGGGACTTTTAGGTACTTCTGAACATAAACCCTCCTGCAAATCTTTGCTTCCTGTAGCAGAAGCCTTTACTGCTTCTCCTACAGGTAGAATATTGTCTGCTTGTGCTTTGGCACATTTTTCCCTGCTATTGCAGACAGACTTAGTTTCTCCTTTCAGTGTTTCATGTACGCATGCATTATAAATACCTAAAACTGATTCCTTTTCAAATTCAGTGTCATATAATACACCCACTGTGTTGAGTTGACAAAGAGCATAATGTGAACCATCATTTCTCCCTTCATGTGTATCAAACGCTGTTTCCTTTTCCTCTGTGGGCCTGTCACTTAGTGCAGTCTCTCGAGGTAGCTTAGCAATTACTGCTTTTTCACTGCCAGGCATTTTTTCTGGAGCACTTTCTGATGTTGTTTTAATTATATAAGCTGTACCTGCTTCTGCTTTCTCTGTAATACCCTGCTCAGAGACAGAAGACTTTTCACAACTCTCTGCCTCCTGGCAGGTAAACAACTCCTTTGTGGAAGTCACAGTCTGAGGTTCCATGCTCCCCCTCACTCTGCACCAAACCTCACTCTCCGTTTCTTGCCACCTCTGCTCTGCAAAGTTTGCTTCATTTTCCCTTCCGATTGGTCTCCCTTTATTTGTGTTGTCTGGCTTCTCTCTGTCTTTTAACCTCCCAAATCCTCTGTGTTCCTGAGTGTCCTCAGGTTGGCTTTCATCCACCCTGGTGGCCCTTGGTGCCTGCTTGTTCTTCTCAGCTGGCAGAGGTGCTGGATTCAGGGCTTTGGCATTGTGTTTCCTGGGTGCCTTGAGAGGCTTGGAAGCTTCCTCCTCACCGATTGATGCCAAGTCTGCTACTTCAATGACTTTCTTCTGCTTCCCTAAATCAGTGTTCTTTTCTGACATTTCACCAACTCCTTTTTTTTGTGTGGAATCTGTTGAGACACCAGCATGTGCAAAAGTGCCGGCATACAAATCTCCTCTTAAATGTACCTGAACATTGCTTTCAATCATCTTGATTTTTCCTTCATTTTTGTCAGCATCTGACAACAATGAATCCAAAGTTTGGCGAGACATTTGTGGTGCCTGGTGCTCCAGAGCTGGATTAGCATTGCCATCCAGCGTCCTTGTTATGCATGCATTTAATTGCACAGATTCGTCATGCTCTGGTAAAATGGTTTCTGGTCTTATTTCACAGGCCCCTTTTGAGGTACCAGCAGCATCCTCACTGATGAATAACCTCTCCATCATCTTACTTCCTGAGGCACTATCTATTTCATCTTTTGAAATATCTGTGTGCCTCTCTCCTTGTTGGCTTGAGCCAGTAGCCGTAATATTGATAGCCTCATTCTGCTTTATCAGAGGAAAGTGTTTCGCCAATAAAAGACTTTCACTGGTACCAGTACGTTCCAAAGACCGTTCACAGCTGTTTACTGAGCCAGCAGCGACTTCCTTCCCTGGTAGCTGGTTATTACAATCTCTTACAGAATACTTAGCTTTATCTTTTAATTCTTCTCCTATCGCATGTGAAGTATTTTCAGATGAGGAACTGGTAGGCACAGGGTGCAACTCACTGCTTCTTTCTATACAGGTTAGCTTTTTCACCAATCTTTCAGTTTCACTAGGAAAATTAATTGGTTCTGTTGCATATAAATTCTTTTCATCTCTGGAAGAGGTACCTCTAGCTCCTGTGAAGTGCTGATTTAACTGAAACAATAGAATAGAAAAGAATGATCAAAAAGTGCTTTGCACAAATATGCCAAATGAAGGAGGCAGGATTTCATTATGGAAAGTTTTGTTTTCAGTAACAAAGCTTTTATGGAAACATGTTCCAAACCATTTGCAAAATTTTCATTGCATGTATTTTTTAACATAGGTAATGAGCTTTATGGTGGTGCTGAAAGGAGCAGGAAATAACATAGTGCTCAGAACCCTCTCTCTTTATTCATGAGTTCAGTAAGCTGCTAGTGGATTTTATACAAATTAAATGTGAAGAGAATATTTCCTTAAAGGCAGGCTAATTCAATCTCTATACATTTGATTCTAGATTTGAAGAGAGGAAGCCGTGGGGCGAGGGAGGAGGATTGGTGCTTAAACAAGGACATTGATACAGTACACCAGTGTCCAGTAATGTACAGTATTGTCCAGTGAAACAAAGACACATTTCACACTGACAAATACTGTAAGGATTATCTGTGCTTCATTTCTCTCAGGGACCATTTTACAGGCTTCAAACCAGACTGTTTTTAGACAATCTGGTAAGACATGAGTTGGAAATGAGATTAGCAAAGTGAAAGGCCAGAAACTAATCATTCTCCCTCCCAGCTCCCAAATATCATATTGTATTATTCAGCTATGCCTGCTTGTCACTGCACTCTCTTCTCACTTTAGCAGTCACACTGATAGCACTAGCTGATCAATTAGAGGCTAGCTTCTTGGGCACCCCTTTATACATTTGCACTTGCTGTAGATACCCCCATTACAGTTTCTCTTATTAATATGTTTTCTGCAAAGCCTCTGCAAACTATTAATAGTAAACGTCACTCAAAGAAAAGTGAGGGAGCTAATGTCTCTGCAAATTCTGTTTTAATGACCCTCTGCCAACCAGTGCTCAAGTGTATTTGAGTTCTTCGGTGATGCCAACTGTCAGGATTTAACAGTGAGATGCCTGTGTTTTTTTCCCCTCCTCATAACTGACATTTGCATGATCTCAATAATTATATGCAAATCTTACGATTTCCCCTTCTTCTCACATAAGGCTCATGTTACTTGTCAACTGCACAGCTGTCTTGTGAGCCAATGCCTGCGTGTTTCAAAGATTTGGTTGTATTTCCATGTATTATAAGCCTTCATTGTTTAATTCATTAAAGAGCGCACAGCGCAAATTAACATCTAAATTATAGCTCCCCCTTCATTTATTGTACGGACAAGTCTGGCAATTGATAAACAAATGGTTATATTTGATCCTCTTTTTTGTAAAAGGGTGGACTGAGAACAACAAGGGATTTTAGAGGTCTTCCTTTGCATGTTTCACCATAAAGAAAAAAGAACCAAAAATGTTGACTTTCAGGCAGTGAAAGGTCCCACAATAAGCAACAATTTTCAACTTTTTAAAGTAAAGGACAAGAAAAATTTATATTCAAATGAGAGGAATTTTTTCTCTCTATCAACAAGAAAAAAAGAACGGTTCCCATCTTCCTCTCTTGTCTGATTCAGCATTCACATTTTCACAGGTGATAGCTATTATAATCTATGATTATGAATCTGTGCACACAAATGATATGAGCTGAGAACAGACACTGGGAATAATAGATTGCTGTACGTGTCTCATTTATTGCCATTTTTTCTTTCATACTGAAAAATGCAAGGCAAACCACACACACACATGCATGCACACAAATCCAAATAGATTGAATGTTCACTGAGTGTGAAATTCATTGTAAAAAATATAATGTAAAATATTAATACAGAAGAATCTGCTAATATAAATATATATACATACTATGCTCATATCATTATCATTTCAAAAATCCCATAAGTAAACAGTAGCACAAATATAAAAAATTTTACCAATAGAAAGCACATATTTAAAAATATTCCCATCCTAGAGACTAGGAGGGCAAATTTTTAAAATGTTACCCTTCTAATTCCTTAGAACTGTCTTTTAGAGCCTCTGGTAAAGAAGTAAAAGGGAGATCTCATTAATTTAAGACCAGAAAAAGTTGCTGCACTATACCGAAATCAAAGCACCTTCTATTGTTGAATCAGTTAGAGATTCAGTGTAAGTACAGACCAAGGCTTTACATTTGTAAATTAGTACATCAGTCAGCTCTGTTAAAAGGGGGCATTTCACCAGCTTTGAAGCGTAAATGGATTCAAATCATTTAATACTGTAGATATAATTGTATAACACTTACCAGCAACTCTAATTCTTTTTCATCATCTTTGTGATCACCCTGCTTGCATTCTGCATTTTTCTCTTTTATATTTTCATTAGCTGGTTTGGTGTCTTTGTCTTCTGCTTGTGAATAAACAATTTCTGGGATGTTTGTGTCTGAAGAGTTAAAAAAACAGTTGAATAATTTCCATGAGGTTGGTTGTTACACTATTTTTAATTAACATGTGCAGTAAGGAAGAACTAATTAAACCGGGTGTTGTACCTGAAGTCCTTGAGTTATTCCATGTGCCATCATCAGACGTTGCCAATATTTCTTCTTTTCTGTTAAACAAAAAGAAACTTCTTGTGTTATTCTGCAAAAATTATTGTTCTAATTCCCCTTAGGCTCAAATATAAAGACTACTAGTTAATTACACAACATTTTGAATGCAGTTTCAAATTCTGAAAATAACAGCTACATAAAATGTAGTGCTTTTTGAGTGACCTGATATTAAGGCTTGGTCATAAGAAAGAATTGGCCGAGAAAATGAGAATGTGTTGACCTTCAGATAACGTTGCAAATCTGATGCGTTTTCCCAGGCCTTTTCTGAGAAAGCAGCACAAAGGTGATTAGATGGGTCAGTGACAGGAGAGCATAATTTTGGGGTCAGGAAAGGGTCTGGAAGGATATATGTGTTCAAGAGGCCAGGGCTCTCTCCTGCTTGTGTTTTTCAAACATTTATATGTTTACAGAGATGGCTGAAAAAA
Source organism: Leptocoma aspasia (assembly GCA_013399835.1). Taxonomy (NCBI): domain Eukaryota; kingdom Metazoa; phylum Chordata; class Aves; order Passeriformes; family Nectariniidae; genus Leptocoma; species Leptocoma aspasia. The sequence goes on from VXAX01002798.1 coordinate 94,087, forward strand.
GGCATCTTTGTTGCCTGAAATAAATCAAAAGATTCTCCCTGCATGTGTACAGTATAAATCCTGTTGCTAAACTATGCCTGACCAGCAGGAACGAATTCTGCTTCCCTCAGCCACTGCAATTTTTTCTGTTGCTTTGCTGGCTGTGAAAAAAAAGGCCAGGTTCAACACAAAAAACACCTACAGAGAGATGCTGAGTGCCTGCAGTCCTCATCAATATCAACTGATATCAATCCAACTGCTAAATCCTAGCAGTTTGAATTGTGTGTTTATAGGGATCTAACCTTTAGTGGAAAAGGAAAAAAATGTTAAGAGAATGTCACTTATGTAAAATGTAAATTATTGTATCACTCCTAATGACTCCTCTGTGAGAAGAAATTTTTTTTTCTTTAGGTCTTAATTTATGTGATTTTCAACCAGCCGTCCACCTCTGTTACTGAAAATTACTTTCTAATTTTCAAATATTAATCTTTTCCCCTTCTATTTTCTCCTAGTGTCTTTCACTTGAATTGATATAACATTAACTCTGCCACCGAAATGCTTAATTCAGAAGGAGGATACTAAATTTATACTCTATTAAGAGAATGTAGACATCTACTGTCACCAAGTTTTTAAAAACCAGTCTTTATAAGGTGTGCCAGCCCAAGCAGACAGAAGTTCTTGCCAGTCTAGCATCTGATCTCTGACACTGCCCACTATGAGATACTTCAGGGGAAGATGTAGAGTTGTTGTAGGAAAATACTTGGAGTAATTTGCACTGCCCTCTTAAATTTCCTCTTGGCCATTTTTTGTTAGAAGCTGTCCTTGAAGCACAAGATTTAATGCCCTCTCAGCGATTCTTTTTCCCCATTAATTGCAATAATGCTAAATATTCTTGCAATCTGTATGAGTGTCATGTCACTCTTGAATTCTGGTATGTGCATAACCTCCGTGTGGTTTTCACTCTTCCACTCACAGTGAGTTGTACTTTCCCCTGCCTGCAGTTGCTATAATCTGCATTTCATTCTGAAAAAGGTGGCAGATCCACCTTTTTTAGTTGATCTGTGGAGGGTTTAAGGTAAATAATTAGTGCTTATTATTTATACATAGGGGTTTGGGGAGGGTGGTTGGTTTTTGTTTGTTGGTTTGTTGGGGTTTTTTTACTGTTCAAAGGCTAAGCTTAGTGTTACATTTAGTTCCCAGTTTTCTTCTGCCCTTTTGCATCTTTTTCACTCACCTGCTTCCATCAATCTAGACACTGTGTAGGTTGGGGTTTAACCATGATACAGATGCATTAAAACATTTAGATGCTATTAGGGTGTCTGCAAGAGCCCCAGATTAGGAGCCAAGACATGTACAACACATGAACTGAATCATCACCCCAAAACAATGACCCCAAAACCACATGGGCTCAGCAGGAAACCCTCCACTGCTTTCCAGTGGGGAAAAAAGAGCATCCTAAAGTGTCTACATTTCTTTGAACATAGATGACTACCTACAGTGTTCAGCTATATGGATGCCACAGCCCATGGAAAGCAGGGATGGCACCATTTGCTGCTAGAAGGGATCCTTGTCTACTTCTTAAAGGAACAAGAGTTTGACAATTTTTTCATCCAAGAAGCATTCCCAGAAGAAGGGAATGCCTATATCTAGCCTAATATTCTACTGCAAGCTGAAGTTTACAGCAACTACTGTGGCATCCAAGTAGCAGTGCCACTTTCAGCTTCCATCACATCCTCATGTGATAAAAAAACCAAAAAACCCCACTGTACATAATTCATGTAAAAATACCCAGATTACCAGAATAGAGAACATCTAGGGAAAATCTGGAGGGCAGATTGGCCTACTCCTAATGGAGTTGGATGTACAAGCAAGATCCTTACTCTTTAGCTTAATTTTCATAGTCTGGGGAGAGGAGAAACTGTATTCTGCCCCGTTTCCTGTGTTCCCTATGCAGTTATTATTTTTTGTTCTGATTTTTAAAAAATCAGTGTAAAAATATAGACACAGTGTTTGAATAAGGATGTTAAGGATGAGTACCTATTTTATAAACCTTTAAATGTACAGGTATAAAGATGCTTCAAAATGCATAATTATGGGTGTGTACCAGGATAATGTTACCTTGTCTAGCCTTATTGTTCTAAGCATCTGTGTTCAGGCAATCCTGTATATCATCCCTATTATCAGTGGTGAGAGATTATCACTTCCAAAAGGAGATTCATTCCCTCTAACATGGGAATCAGGAGTAGGATGCAGTGACATATCCTTCAAAGGCGCTTCTTTACCTCTGAAAGAGACTGACCATAAAGGGAACCTACATCTTTGGCCATTATCTAAAGCTGCATGACCCTCACCTCGTAACTCTAAATTGAAACTGGAATGTAGTTATGGAGTTTTAGTGGCTGGGACTGTAACACTCAATGTATGTGTGATCTGAGCCCCTCAATTTTACTTTTGCTGTGATTAGAGCAGAATTTTTCCTTGACTTTTGTTCTAGTAGCATCTGGAGCCCCGGTCCACAAACTTCTTTTCACAACAGCAACACAGGTAAAGAATGGCAATGATAACACAGCCTCACAACTACACTGTAGGGCTTGTAGCATAATTTCTTGCATATTGCACTTGATTTAAAGATTTCTGGTTTGTAGCCCATTATTTGTGCACACTTGCCCTGCAAATAGCTGAGTACAGGGAATGTCAATGTAACAGTTATTTTACTCAATTTAATTTTAGATCAGAAATATCTGTTCTCATAATTATTCTCAGGTGAAATTTAAAATTGACTTAAATTGAGGATATTGATACTGCAGTGTTTGAGGATCATAAGGAGCACAAAACAAAAGTAATTTAAATCACTACTTCAATTTAAGAAATTATATTTTGAGGCTACAGGTGCATATAGCTACAGGACAATCTCAAACCTATTTGTATATCCTAAGGACTGAAATACTTCCCAAAAGCCAATAAAAATTAGCTCCTTCACCAAATAGGGGCATATAGAAGGTGTTTGTCTAGTTCATAAGCTTTTTCTCCATATTTCTCTGAAAAGGTCCTAGTGTAGTATCAGAATTCCATGAGCAGATTTTTAATTAGAATATTAATTAAGTTTTTGTTTCAGAAATTAATTATTGCACAACGTTGGGAAGTGTGGCTTAAATTTGCCTACATGATGAGAGACACACCATTTGTATCTTGTTAAAAAGGGTTTACTTTTATTTTTAAATGATCCAGGTATCCTGACAACCATGCAAGCTAGAAAAAAAATCCATTATGTCAGATTATGCAATTCCATTCCAGCATAAGTGGCCGTAAACCTGCAGAAGCTCTGTTGCTTTTTCTCATTCAGCTGAATGGGGCATATCTTCATAAAGCTCCCCAGGACCTTATGAATTTCTACCAGCTTAAAAACTCCAAAACTTATGCTCATATGATTCATTCTCAATTAAATTATCATTCACTTGTATTGAGTTATAAAAATAAGTCCGGACTGAAAACAGGTTAGCATTGAAATTTTGCATTAGAAAGAACAAATATGAAGTTCAGGGGCTAGTTAGTAGGACTGAGATGACTGAAAATGTGATTGACATTATGTGAAGGAGTTCAGAAGTCCCAAGTTATGTGAAACTGGCATCCCAGAGAGGAAATGTTAAACCCTAAAGATGTGAAGAACCCTAAAGATGTGAAGAATAAACAGAAAATGTCTAAGTGACAAGAAAAAAAATTAGCTAATAAGCTGTATTTCTTTGACCTCATGAGGGGTTAGAATAAACTCAGACATGTCAAAGCTTTTGAACTAGCCCTTTTAAGTTAAATAAGAATTTTTTTAAAAGTGAGGTTTCATCAAAATTTCAGATAATCTATATATAACCCCACAAAAAAAAAGACTACTCATAAACTCTTCTACCATAGTGCTAGTGATGGGGCAGATTCTTACAGGAAGAGAAATCTTGCAGGGCATAACTGATAGGAACAGCAATTTAGAAAATTATGTTATTTCATCCAGTCTTGGAGCAGAACTTGTTGTTTAAATTTGCTCCAATTAAGAGCAGCAGATAATCTCCAACCCAAAAATGAGAGACCCAACAGAGGAAAACACATATTCGTTTAAAACCTTTGCTATTCAGATCTATTCAAGTGGTCCTATACTATAACAATATCAGAAGAGTTGAAAAATAGAAGCTATATTTAGGAAAAAGAAGAGAAATAGTGTCAAGGCAACTACAGGCCCAGGTGTCTTCAAAAAGTTCAAAATATTTCACAATAGACTTAAAACAAAAATGAGAGAAGAAATATAGATAAATGGAAAATGGCATAAAAATGCCAGACTCACCTGATAATATCTGTCTTTGATAAGATTACTATATTTCCCTTGTCTAAAAATCATTTATCTGGACTTCATTAAAGCATTTGTTGTGCAGCCACATGGGAAATTTGTTAATTAAACGGGAGAAGAGGGAGATGAGCATAAGAGCTGGGCGGTGGGAGAGGGGCTCGGTGCCAAGCAGGGTCCCAGGAGCTGGGCTGTGGAGCTAGCAGGCATCGCTGGGGAATCAGAGAGGACAAGTCATGTAATCAGACTTACTCAGTCATGTTATTACAGACCAAAGCACAAGAAGTCAAAGTTAAATTAAATCCGTGGCAGAGAGGAAGTTGGGAGACATCACCAACACAGAGGAGGATTGAAAGAAATCGGTGGCCTGGAGGATCAGAATAATAGATAAGGGATGAAATTCAAAATTATAAAGTGTCAGGTTATACATTTAGGGACTAGAAAGAGTTTCTGCCACAAAACTAGGCTTTAGGACTTGGAAGAAACAGGTGAACAAGAAAAATCAGAGGGTTTTTTGCCAGAAACCATTTCCAAGCTGCTGGTGTGAGATGAGATAGACACTGTCATATAAAGGCAAACCAAGTTCAGCAGTAACGTCTCAGGGAAGGTAGTCTCGGTTATGAAAGATTTACAAGCAATGATCACGTTGTGGCAGCAGGCACCAATAAGAACTCCTCTAGAAAATTTGTCTATGAATGTCCAAGAAAGATTGATTCAAACTGAAATATGTTCAGAAGACGACTAGAGGAAGACAGGCAGGTTAATATAGAAAAATCTATATTAACCAAGGAGACAGATTGAGTAGTTTTATTTTCAGCATAACAAAATAAAGTCTGAGAGGAGGAATAAATGCCCCTATTGATACAGCAAAGGGGTAAATACTCAAAAGACAAAAAAAAAAAAAAA
>VXAX01002798.1:99373-147031 GCA_013399835.1 Leptocoma aspasia
AAAAAAAAAAAAAAAGCCAGTAAGACTGTTAATACATTAATATAAAGAGTTCACAAAAACATTTGTTCTGAAAACTTAAAAGATCTGTAAGCATTAAAAAAGTATATCCTGTAGTTTATCAGTGTAAGTATCAGACACAAGAAACTGAGAAGGTCTCAGTATGGAAACATGAATATATATTTGTGAACAAGATTATGCAACACATTTCCCAAGGGAATAAGGCTTCATGACCCCACAGTCGCAATCCAGCCCTATTTCAAATGCTCCTGTGCAGCCATATGCCCCGAGAGTTATGCTTGCAGGAGTTTTAACTATGGAGCAGGAGGTGTTTTGGTCTGGCCTGAAATAGGTTTGGGACTATGGCCAGGAGTAACAAACTACTTCATAATGGGTGGGGTTTATCCTAGCTTGTCATGATTTTATTTCACGCACCAATATTTGGCTAAGGTTGTGTCTGTGTGTTTGTATAACTCACAGTACCGTTCACTTTGTTCTGTGCTATATCCACTTATGCTAGATCTTACTATCTAAATCATATGATATTTATTTTTTAAATGTAAAAAAAAAGGCTAAAATTGTTGGATTACAGAGTATGGAGAGATTAAAATGTACCTGAAAAACTCTGAAATTAATGCAACCTGATCAATTGTATACTATCTCATATTTAAAAGAAAATGTGGGATAATATTATTTAGTCTGAAATTCAGAGAGGTATTAGGTTGTTAAAGTATTCAAAAATGTATTTCTCAAATATTTAGTTAAAATATGTAAAAGGGAAAAAAGTTTTTAACATTATTTTATTTAAAAATAGTCTTAGGTTTTGTGGATTCTTTCATGCTTCTGATTTTTACTGTAGATTCAAAATCAAAACAAATCAAAATTCTACCCTGAAGGTAGAATTGAATGTATTGAAGTTGAAGTTGAGGTGAAGCTAAAATGTCCTCACGAAAAGAGCTGGCAAGACTGAAGTTTCTAATGAAACCGAAGTTATATTTTAATTTCAGGACAGATTTCTAAGCCTAAGAGTAACCACATACAGCAGCAGCCTTCAATACAACTAGTGGTTTTGGATCCAGTCCCAAAAATAGCCAGGCTTGCTGAACAATGATGCCACTGGGATATAAACAACATGTGAGATCCCTGAAATGAAGTAGTTACACGTGTCAGCAGTGTTTTACTGAGAAGCAGAAGAGCAAAAAGTAAATTAGGGCAGTTAAGTACGCATGTTTGAGCTGTCATTGGAGCCAAACAGGCACTCCTGCACAGAACTGTAACCCCATGGAGCTGGGAAAGGGAATATGGGGAGGGAAGGGCAGGCAGCTCAGTTTGGTTATTTTTGTATCATTAGCTGCAGTAACTTCAGAAGGAAGCAGAGAAGGAAATATCTGCATTTAAACAAGCAACAACAAAATGATTTTTAAATGTTTGTGTACACATCAAAAGCAGAAAGCCTGCAAAATGTCTGACTGATCTGGGTGAGAAACCAGAGAAAGGGTTTTCCACATGTAATTCTAAAATTCTGTAGTATTGTATGCAATATCATTCAAAATCCACAAACATGCAACAAGAATGTATTTCTCAGGAAAAAGGAATTTTGGAAAGGATTAAGAAAGATTTTGTATGTGTGAAGTTCTAAGCAGAGCTCTAAAGTTCTATTCAATTGTTTGTAAGGCTCAGAATTCAAGATATTTTTTTACTAATATAACCCCCATAACAGTTGGCTTGCTTTAAAATATTGGTCTATTTGTATTGGTCCTAAAATACCAGCTGGACAGGGAAGAAAATATTTCTGAAACCAATTCACACTGAGAGGAAAATGCAAGAAAGGAAAAAATCACAAGCTTCACCCAGGTTTGGGAGCCACCAAGGATCCTGATGTGGACCTTCAAAGTGTAGACTTTGACTTTTTCTGCGATGGTGTCTCCATAGTTAATTTTTTCTATCTCACTGCCTGAATAAATGATCTAAATATTTAATGAGTAAAGACAAACTCATTCCTTGCCTCCATATTGCTCAGTGCAAAACCCACTACAGGGAGAAGTCTCCCTACTGATTTAAATTGATATCTGTGTTCTCAGAATTTGAAGTTATAGTTTAAGAATATAACCACTCCACAATTTATTATCACATGTCTTAGTCTCAAGGCTTAGGGCTTAGTGTCAAGCCCTGGTGCTGCCAGGGAATTCAGAGCTGAGCTGAGGAAGAGGAGGTACAGCCCTGGCCTGAAGCCACTCTTGTGCCACCTGGGGCCTGGCCTCGCTGTGCCACAGCACCACCCAGGGTCCATAATGTAGTGTGGAGATATCAAGGAGGCTGAGAATTACCTATGTGCTGGCTTAAGAGGGCAAATACATTATTTCTCCTCTGGAGAATTTCTAACATGGAAGAGCTGCCTGCTGGAGGTGTGTCCAGTGGCCTCACCACTGATCAGAGCTTGAGCTCCTATTTCAGGACTCTTGAAAACTGAGACGCATGCAGTGAGACACGTTTATGTGCCACCACCAGTGTGTTAAGGAGAGAAGCCATAAAGTGCAGGTTCAGCTTCCCAGGAGCAGACCAGTGCTATGCACAGAGGCTCAGTGCCCAGCAGTGCCTGGCAGTGCTGGCCTCACTGGAGCCAACCAGCTGGTGGGCAGTAGGATCTGGCCTCCTCCAGAGTTCTACCTGTAAGTTGTATCTGCCCAGGCTTTGAGCTCCCTGTGTCTATAGAAAAGAAAGAGCCTTGATAAAACTAAGGAGCAAAATCATTGTTACTGCCAGACCTGATGCTTCTTATTTGTTTACCTGCATATTTCATCTAAATGAAGGCAGAATATTATTTTTATGAACTGTATGCTCTCATTTGGAATTGACACTAATGAATGCAAGGCCCTTTCCCCCTCTTGTTTGTACCACCAAATTAATTAGCTCTATTGTGACACCGGTATTTTTCTCTAGTTCAAGGCCTGAGCACTTTCCTTTCTTTTTCTAAAGGGCATCTTCAGTGCCCTTTATCTACCACAAGAATCATGCACCACTTGTATTTTTCACAACTAATGCTGTTTATTATAAAAACTGATTGTGATGTGAAGATTGTTATACTGTGTGGCAAATTGCCCAAACAATTACTGTAAATGCATGAGCCATAAACTGTACTGCCAAGGACACTGGTAGGTTAGCTCCTATAAAAGAAACAATTAGAGTCTGAGGTGAAAATAATAGAGATGAGATGACAGTTATTGAAAAGGCAGAACATCCAGTTTAATGTTGTAAATATAGGTTTGTAGATTACACTGATGGTTTTAAAGTGTTCATGACTTATTGAATGGAATAGAATATTCCATACTTTAGAATGGGGCCATAATTATTATTTCCTTTTAATTGTGATGTCTGATGCATTTGTGAGCAGTTGTTGAGAACATCTTCACATTATACTGATTCTATTTCTAAATTATCATCCTGCTTCAAGGGCTGGAGGTTTTTTTATTATTTTACTTTCTTCGCATTTTGTTGTTCGGGGTCTGTTCTGAACAAAGTATTTTCTCTTGAGGAACGTGGAGTGCTTAGAGGGTTACAGCAATAATTATTTCAGTTTCAGCCTACACACTTCACTGCTTTAAATCATCATTAGAAGTTTCATCCCTCAGCAACTCCTGCTGAGACAGTCTTAAACTCCAAGTAACAATTAGATAAGAATAGCTAATCTTTATAGCAACTTGTATATAAAGGCATTGATAAGAATTTGCCAGAAATTAAGGGAATATATTTTTTTCTTAGAAATCATCTAAATACAGAAAAAGTTTATTGCTATGATTGCTAGAGAATTTCAATAATTCAAACCAGACTTGAAGTGTATGAAGATTAAGGTGCATTAAAAAAAAAATTCACCCTACAAGCGGATGTGTTGCAATAAACTGTGGTATATATAAAGAAAATGCAAGAAAATTGACATTACTGCCTGAGAATATTAAACAGTCCTCTGTTGTTGTTTTTTTTAAAGAAAAGACATAGGGATAAAAGAAAATGAAATAAAATTCTAATATTAGACCCTAGGGAGAGCACTAAACAACTGGACACAGAATTACAGCTGTCCAAGAAGTCAGAGGTACTTGGCACATAAAATCAGAAGAGGGAAGGGTCTTCCCAGGGTTCAGAGGAGAGGGTAAAGCGAGGAGCAGAGCAAAGGTAAGCAACCAGCAAAGGGCAGTCAGTGTGAGCAGCCTGTGTGAGTTCTAAACTACCAAACCCATTAGTCAGGAGAAGCTGGAAAAAGCTCTAAAGTGGCTCTGAAAGCAAGTTGCAAGGGAGCTAAGTACTCATCTAAAACACTTTTCAGAGAAATGCTCTAGGTCATTTCAGGCTTTTACATGCTGTTAAAAAAGGATGATCTTAATATAAGGTAGGAGTGTCAGAGCTGTGTTGGAATTTGATGGAGCTGCACTGAAGTTCAGGGAGGTGCTGGGGAGCAGAGCTGGGGAGGTGGCAGAGCTGTGGGCCTGGGCAGTGGCTGCATCCTCAGGCTGAAATAACTGCCTCTTTCCAAAACTCAAGGCAGAGTCCTGGGAACTAGACCTTAAATATAGCAGAAGCCAACAGCCGCACTAATTAGAGACAGAGCAAGCCTGCACAGAGCAGTGCGAGCACCATGTGGAGAATTGCTGTCCATGCTGACAACAAAACAGAGGACAACTGAAGCTCAGCCAGCACCATTCCTCACTTCTGGGCTCCTAATGCACACTACTGAATTTTGACTTCTCAGGTGGCTTTACCTGATATATGGCCAATTCCCACTTAAAAGCATTTTGGCTTCAAATGATCCCTCCTTGTGCAGATGTCATGTTCTACCTGCCTGAACTGTAACGCTGTTATTATATGTCACGTGTGGCAGTATCGTGGCCTTCTGTTTATATGATTATTTTATTTCAGGAGGTATTTAAAAAATAGAAGCCCACAGAAAAAATAATTTAACATAAACAATGCAGGAAGTCATAAACTAAAATTATGTCAGATTCAAAACAGATTGAGACCACAAAGGAAAATATTCAGAAGCAAAAACTACAGACAAAATCAACATCTATAAATGAAGAGCTGTGTGAACACTGAGCAGAAATAACTGAATAATACTTTAAAATATTGCCATTACAAGTGATCCTATTAAAATGAAGCTGTATGTAAAATAGGAGCCCTGATTATGAATCTAGGCAAGATTGATTTTCTTATATGACCTTCAACTACCAGCAGTGTTAGAGAAGGCTCAACCTAGTTCTTAGTAAATAGGTGTCACCCAACAAACGGGACTGACACTAATTAGCTTCCTTGTTGATAGTCAGGAGACAGAGGACAGAGGCAGGAGACAGCGTGGTGCACTCATTATTAGAGCAGGAGGTGAGGGCATTTGCCGGCTGGCATGGCAAAGGAGGCTGGCACTGCGGCTGCCCTTTGGAAACTACCCTGGGAATAGAAGATTCACTCCCAGGAGAGTCAGCCAAGCAAACTTCACAAGCATTTTGAATGAAAACAGAGCCACAAAGAACCTCTACCGAAATGTCTGAATTTTGAGGAAGACAATATTAACCTGTGGTATTTCTCCACCTTGAGGAAATACCCCTTAGGTTTTGCCTTCTCACCTAAGAAAAGGGGCTGTTACCAGAAGAGGAGAAAAGGTGAGCCTGAAAAAGGACAAGAAAGGACAGTCAGTAACTTCTACACAATGAGAAATTAGAAATTAGAAAAGAAGAAAAGAAGTTTGGAAGTTGAAAAAGATGCTCAGAATAAGCAATATATGGTATTATGATTAATAGTATCAAGGGGGATAATTGATCAAGAGAGCAGCTGTAAGGGAATTTAAGCATTTTTTCTGCAAAGATAATTCCCAGTAGGATTCAGACAATGTTTGTAATAAATCTATTTTTATTAAGATTATTGGATTGGTGTTATCCAGGGGATTATATTTTCCAATTACTAATATTTTCACTTTTCGGTCTTAGTTTATGATTGAAGCAGGGACATGGGTGGCACAGAACAAAATGCATTGGCCTGACTTGGGATGAGAATAATCATTGCCTCAAAGCAAACAGAGTCCCAAGAAATTAGTCTTTATTTTCTAGCTCATTAAAAAAGACCTTGAGTTTTAATAGCAAAACATTCATACAGTTTTTTTTTTTAATATAGACATATATCTGTCCATTTGAAGATTTTAGTGCCATGCAGTCTGAACCAGGAGCCCAACACCAGTTTGGTGCCAGGCTCAAACCTTTAATATAGCACTATCTATCCCCAAATCTCATGACTATAGGTATGAAGACTGCAGAAGAGCCCACTGCAAAAGAAGTCAGTTATACTCCAAATTAAGCTATAGCAAGTATAAACAGGAACACTGCCACTTTTTCCAGATCCTGTCATAGCTCTGTCATGATCTTTGTACCTTATTGTGATATCCATGTAGCAATGTTGAAGCAGTACCTGTTCAGAGTGTTACACAGCTGTTTCATATGTGGATTGGTCAGAAAATTCATTGAGTCCTTTGACAGAATGGGCTAAGTATTTCATAAACAGAGAACCTCTTTCAAAAAGATTCTCCAGGGCAGTGTTAGAAAGTCTATTGAGAGATCCATCGTGAATTAGTAATGCAGGACTTTTCTATTTGGATATCTATCTCCAGGGCCAAGATGTTGAAAAAGAAGAAAAGGTGAGTGAGCAGTCAAGTTTTCTGAGGTCTAGACTTGGCCTAATGTAAGACAATCTGCTTCACAGGTCACTATTTTGTATTGAGGAGGTATGATCAAATATCAAAATGGTTTTGTAGAAAGGAGCTGGTGGTAGTGTTCTTCTCTTGCTTCTTTTTCTCACTGCTTTAAAACATTGGAGGAAAGAAACTTTCAAGTTGTGTCTATTTCAGATAAATTTGAGAAGAGAAAAACATTAACCTATCTTGCCCCTGGTCTTTTTCTGAATTTCACATGGGAAAAATAGAGAAGGAGCAGTCTCTTCCTGGTGTGTCAGAAGAGAGTATTTTCCAAGGGGCTGCCGTGTGCTGAGGCACGTATACAAGAAGGTGGGAAGTGCCTTAGATAGACTGTAAAGAGATAGATGGCAGTCAGGTGAGACTAAGACACAGATACCACTCCTGGGGAGGAGAACAGAAATGGTGACCACAAAAAACCCCCCCCCCCAAAAAAAAAAAAAACCCCAAACCTTAGACAGTTGTTTTTAAGAGAGGGCAACTATGATCTAAGTCTTGGAAAGCAATTGTAAATTCAGTAAGTATCTGAATAGGATGAAAATCCCAGGTGTCATCATGACAAGACACTTTCATAACCTTTTCTTTTCATTTTTCACATGCTTACTACCACACAGCAAGAAGGCAGCTGTGTAATAGCTATCAATATTTCTATCAGGAAGACCTGGAAAAAACCTAGGAGACACTGGTTTGGATTTACTAGGGTAGCTGCAGAAACTGACAAACTCCCCAACCCTCTACCATGACATGAAGTGTTTCAGCCTAGCAAATCTTATACTTATCACCCAGCATCTGTAAGTGTTATTGCAGGGACAACAATTGTGCATCAAAACAAAATGTAAATGCCAATTCACTTGGTGCACCTAAGTACAAGGCAAGAAAAACCTGCAAGCTTTGCCTAGTTACCATTCAATTGTGTAGCCCAGTGCCCTTTAGGACTACAGTTAGTAACCAGCAGTAATAAATCTTCAGGTTTAGTGTTAGAGTATCAGCTGGTTTCAGGAATCAGGAGGGGAGTGGAAAGACACTCAGAAAACCAAGCCCCCTATTATGCTTTGGCATGTCAACTAATACTTTTTGTGTGTGTCACTGAAGGTCTAGGTATCAAGTAGCCACTTCTAACATTCTCCCACAGTGTTTAAAAGGTCTTACCCTCTCCTTTGCCCTAAGGCAGAAACTTAATTTAACTTACAAAATATTTGTTTGGGCCATTTTTTCCACCTTTTGCAGATGAGAACATAATCCACATTTTATAATAAAAATACCATGGGCAATTGGTTCTCTGGACCTGTGCTGCAGCTGAATCTATTGCTTCAATTTCAGAGTTGCGGTGCTGGGACTGGATCACAGCTTAAAGTTCATAATCAGAATAAACAGCTCAAGTGACACTGGTAGTCATTGCAACTATTAAATATGACTCCAGTGCTCTCAGCTAACATTGCACTAACTTTAAACATCTTTTCAAGACTAACATTTAGCAAAGTCAAGGTGAATGTAATGGAACAATTTTTTTTTCCAACTGAACATTTCTGAACTGAAGTACCTGAATAGTGGACGGGAGAGAGTATTGAAATGGTCATTTACAGCCTGGTTCAATTTGCAAAATAGATATCTTCCTAAACAAAAGAAAGGTTGAACATACAGGAGTTCATTTAGCAATGTACTTCTATTTTTCCAAAGGTCCTTAACCAGCAATCTGAAAGAGCATCTGATCCTGTAAATATTAACATTCAAGGATAGTTTTACACGTGAAGAATTCTACAAAGTTCAGTGAGACTCCTGATGTTCATTAAATTATTTATTATCCTGCCTATTGCAGGATAAAGCCAGTTGCTCAATTAAAAAGTTCTAAGAGTCGGTCATAGTAGTGTTACAGTATTGGTATATTTAAATAAGCTGATGAAATTGTAGTAACTGAAAAAAAATCTTACAAGTGTAAAGTCAAGGAATGCATGTATAACATAAGTACTTATGACTGAGAAATGACACCCAGATTACTGGTTTTATATGATTTCATGCAAACAACTGAAAAAGCTTTGTAGCAACCAATATTTCCCCCAAAATAGAACACAAATTTCTGTTCTGTAGCATCGGTGAGAGGAGTTTCTAAAGTAGATCATGAAAATGAATGAGAAACCACTGATACTAATAAATTCCAGTGTAAATACTACGCTAGGATTGCCAGTACAGCAATGCTATTTTCATGTGTTGTTCCCTTAAATTTTAGAAGCTTCTTTAAATATTTCTAGTGCAATAAATGGATGGCATATGGGTAGCACAGTTTACAACCACCAAAAGCAAAAATGTCACAGGTTTTCAGCTTTCAGGTACTCTTCAATTAGGAGACCACAAGTACAGGAAGAATGTGTCTGTTTGTCTGTGCATGCCATTCTCATCCACATCTTCCACCTCTTTCTTTAACACTTCTGTGATAACATTCAAAGACTTAAGCCATTAGCCTAAATATCTATCTTTAGGGTATTTAATAAGTTTCATATTTCAAATAGTATGACTGCCCAGATTTTGAAATATTATTATTAAACAGACAGAAAAAACCCATTGAGCATAGTTTCTGGCCAAGTAGGATTGTTCTCTAAAAAATATTTTTCAAGTGATTTATCTTAGCTTATTTTAAATTACTTTGGAGAGTAAGGCTGCAGCAATTTCCTCAAAAGATAACTCTAGAGTTGCTGTTAAGAAGCGTTCCTAATGCTGAGTCAAACTCAGTTCCACAGCTTGCTTTTATCCCACTTGTCTGAATAATATATTTCTATATCTATAATATAGAGCACCTTAAATAATTATCCTATGTCTCTGATAATAATGGTCTTCAAGTACGTGCAAAAGTCTTATTTTTGTGCCAGTCCTACCTAATTCTACAACTGAGAAAGACTGGCAATGACCAGGAGGAGAGAGAAGGTCTGAGAATATTGTCACATCAAACACAGAGAGAGGAGTGTTCCTCTTAGCTGGCTCCCTGTGAATGGTTAGCTTCTCTAGCAGCTGCTCTCTGGTAAAAACAGTGACTGCAGTCACTTTCTATTAATAGCAATAAACTTTAGTCAAATCCCATATCTGTATGCTGATCAAGATGTAACTCATGACTTAAAATGCCAGAAACAACCTTGAGATTAAACAGAGGTACAGAAAGAAGATGTGTGTTTTAACACCTTTCTTGCTCTTCTTTTCCCTTACTGATTATGGTGACACACGATCAAAAGAACAAGGATTAAAAGGGAATATAATTTAAATGCCATATTTTAAATAGACCAGATGGGAATGATACTGTTGTTCTTCATAGCAAAGTGCATGAGAGGTTATTTCCAAACATCTTTGTCAGAAGCCTCTGATTTTTTTTTAGTTACATCATGAGCTTGTGGGAAAGGCCAAGAGGAGCTGAAGCAAAACTGCATTTCTTAGCACAGCCTAGGCACTGGTCTGCCATTTGCCTGGGAAGACTGACTGAGCACAGTGCAGCCCTGCCGAGCTGCCTCTTCAGCAACTCTTACTTCCTTTTCCTCCCATCAGAAAGATGATCAGCAGCTGAAAAAGGAAAGGTACTCATGCACAGAAGAAATTTTCTCACTGACAATTTCTTAGAGACCATTCAGCATATATGCTGTCAAAGTTGGCATTGGCAGCCCACACACGGGTGTTAATCTCTTCTTTCTCATTATGTGTTGTACATAGAGCAGCTCTTGTAAGTGCCATTGCCCTATTCTGTGCTGTGTTTTAAAGTGGCATCATGGAGGGAAGGGAATTGATGCACTATTACTCAAAAAAAGGTACAGCTTAGCAATTCCAAAAAAGGCATAGGATCAATATCAGCTAGATCACAGTGATACACTTGTGGATCAGTTCAGAGTGATATTTGTGGGCTCAGAGAGCTAAGGGAGGATAGCCCTAACAGTTGTGACAAAAATACTAGCCTTCCCCTTCCTTGTCAGAGGACAGGAGTTCAAACACAATACCCTTCTCTAAAACAAATCTCAGGCTTATCAGCCATTTTCCTGGTGCTGTCACTTTTGCTCTTGACAGATGGCAAGCCAAGGCCAAGCACAGAAAAGGGATGTAGCATCCCCAGTGACAAGGGACAAGGCTTCCATAATTCTGTCTCTGCACCTTCCAGCATGATCTGCAGGAGTTTGCCTCATGCAACACCCAACCAGTTCCTGTCTGCTCAGACCAGTGCAGGAGCCTGGTGTCCACAATACAATCATGTGGTCTAATTCTGAGGACTGGGAAGAATTCACGTTCAGAATCTTTCTCCGTATCCCAAAAGCATGAGAGTCAAAAAAAAAGAGTGGAGCTGATGCAATTGATTTACTTTTTTTTCTGACTTGCATATATATAAAAATAATTTTTTTATGTGTCTATGTTTATGTAAACAGGATGGAAATTAGGCCTATTTATTGGTAGAAACCATTTCTTTTCCAGTGAGTCTTAAAATTTTAAGAGTTAATTTTTCTCCTGAAGTATATTTATGATGATGTACAAGTTAAGCAAACATTTTCATATAGACCCAAGCATAAATTAATTAATTTAAATATTATTTTCCCAAACTGTATTTTGTCTCTGTGCATCCTTTGAAGACTTTTGAAAACCACAACATTTGTTAAAGTTTATGAGGAAATAATTTTAGGTTGTTAAAAATACAGCTAGAATGAAATACTTTATGAAATTTTAAGAGAAGACTGTTTGTTCATACCTGGACATGGAAGCAAAAGCAAATGAAACATGGAATGAAGAGGCAGACTTTTAAGTGATGTGGTTCTGGATATCCAAATATAGATTTCAGCATTAATTATTTGATGCAGTTTTCCTTTGTATTATAATTCTTTTTCCAGGTGCAACTTTTGAGGATTAAGTTCATTTTTTTTTACTTATTTCTTAATAATGGTGTCAGAAATCAGCCTACTGCCCTCATTTACTCATCTTAGTCCTCGATCATGTTCTTTAGGGCAACTTGAAATAGTCATATTACTGTGTTTCCCCAATAACTTCTTCTGAAAGTGAATATTATTCCTTTCACTTAACTAACACAACTAATCCTTGCTAATGATATTTAATGAGACCCAAGTATGCCCTAGAGTGGATCTGCTTTAAAACCATGATCCTTTAATGTCTTATTTTTAACTGCACATTTTAAGAGAAAGTATAAATATCTCAGAGACAAGAGTTTAAAAATTTTAAAAATGTTATTACAAGTTTCTAAATTTGAAACAGAGTCCTAAATGAGTGTCCTTTAAAATTATCTTTCTATTCAGATTGCTATAAAGAAATCTTTAATTTAAGATGTCCAACTCATGGATATGGATAGCAATATTCCCTACCTGTCACTTTATTGTGAGAATCATAGATAAAATTGCTTTTACTTCTATCTATTTGCAATGCTGTAACTCCAAGGACAAGCTAGTTATGTTCGAGGACTCCCCCCCTTTGCTAAATGTTCTATAACCACCCAGCATAGCACATAAAAATGCTGCAGAGTTTATCTTCCAAACTAAAAGTAAGAGGAGCCAGAGAGACGGGCTGGTGCGGGAGAGCTGGTAAATAGCAGCACTGCAAGATGAAGGATTAACAGCACATCAGCAGCCTCACTTTGCCCATTTTGGGGGGTTTGTTTTTCTTGTGCTTTTTTCAAGATATCAAAGCAAAGGAGTTTTAATGAGGGTCTGAAGGAGAATAATGAGGTACTTTTGCAGATGTCTGCAGGGTGTTCCTCTTCACTCAAAGGGGCAACATGTACAAAGACACTTTGAAAAACAAGTGAGCAATGGAAGTTGGCATCTTAGTTCTTTTGAAACAAAAGGCCCTGATGCTGACCTCATTTACACTGGCAAAAGCTGTGACTCTTATGAATTCAAAGAAGTCCCTGTAGCATAAAATTAGTCCTGGATTACATACTGCCAGAACTGTCTTTCAGAAGCCTTGGTGACCACTGAAACAATATTCCAAAGACACTTGCAGCTCATTTTTGCATTTACTGCAAGGTCAGTGTACATTTCTGTACATTGAGGTCTCTGTACATTTTTCTGCCACTAAAGAGAGTCTTGAAAGTGCATGGCTGTTAATTGTTTAACAGAAATGTATAGCAGATCCTAATGTAGACAAGATATTGACCAGTTTGATTTAAATATTTTAAACATACATGTGTATATGTGTCTATATGAATAAATATACACACATACATACATATACATGTATGCATAAACACATGCACACATATGTGTTCCTTTTCAGTCTGACATAGACAGAGACAACTTTATAATCTGATTAGAGACAAAGTAATTTTATATTGAGAAGAAGACATGTTAGCCCCTTTCCCATTTTTTTTAAACAGCTCTCTGTCTGACTTACACATAAATCATTTAGTATATCCATGTAAAAGAATATACCCCAGAAGGAAGGCTTCTACAGCTTTTGCTAGCACTATGCATGTCATGAGAAACTTTAGGGAATTAAACACATAGGAGTCATTTGACCTTACATGTCAATGGTACCTAAATTCTCAGGTTATTCCTGAAACCATTTGGAAGCCCTGGGCTCACTAAATTGAGACTCCATGTCTATCATCTGTTCCTTGTGGGCTACCTCAACTCAGGCGGGAGGTGCACGTGCCTATGGTGTTTGATATCACAGCCCTTCTGCAGGGTATCTCAGGCTATCCTACTTATCCAGACTGGGTCACGTGACACTCCTTAAAACACAGAAATTATGTATAAAACCAGACACAAATGCCAGGAATTGACCACAGGACATGTAAAAGCATCATTCCCTCTGCTCTGACATACTGAGATGTTCCCTCATGGGAGTATCTCATGAGGGCTCCAGAGTTGGCCCAAAGTACATAGTCAAGAGAGCTTTGTGGACTGGCTATGAACCAGACCTTGGGCTAGCCTTGGGGTGGCTCCTACCCTGTGGTGTTGATACAAGCATTAAGCCACATTGTGCACCTCTCCTCACAGGGCAAATGTGTGATTAGGGCTGGCAGAAGTTCCTAGCACAGCAAGTCTGGGTTTGGGAGCAATGGTTCTGCACAGAGAAAGCTCTGCAGTTTTGTTCCCCCTTCCCTACCACTTCAGTCCAGTGGAAGAGCACCAGCAAAATCAAACAGCACTGACTTATTTGGAAAGAGTATAGGAACTAAAATCCCAACATAAATTCAAAAACGCAACATTAACTTAGTTCCAGCATCCAAATATTGCAAAGGACATTACAGGTAAAATACAGATTTAATTCGGTAGAAGTCCAACTGATTTATAGTAGATTTGGGGAGGAAAATAATTGAGAATTAGCTTTTTGCATGCAACATTGTTTTGCTAACAGATAAAACATAGTTAAAAAACAGTAGGAAACCAGAAGTTACTATTCCTAAGTGTGTCTCTTTATATGAGATTAAAGTATAAATTAAGAACTGCCACTTTATAATTAACATATTACTTGCTTATATTTAATCATAACAGTATAAAGAAGATAAATTCTATACATTTTTTCTTTAATATATTACCGATCCTGCTTTATAAATCATACTTCATTTCACCATTTGTGAAACAGAAGCATGAACCAGTGGCAGGGAAAAGGAATTATAGCCGTAATATACAACTTGCATAATAGCCCAACCACTTGCAGAAAAGTTTGTACCAGCTATTTTAATTGCTGGATTCTCCCCTAAGTTATCCACTTCTACTTTATGAACCAGCAGTGCCATTTCTGATTTAATAATTGCATGTAGAGAAAGAACCGTGAAATAAATTGTGCAAAAACCCTGCTTTTGTTTTGCTTTAAAATTTTTGTTGACTTACAAAGGAAGTGGATGCAAATTATTTTAACTGCACAGCTACCTTAGTCTGGAACAAAGACCCCATTGATGTCAGCTCAGTTTATATCCTACAGAGATCAGAACTGGTATACAGTGCACAGAGGGTTTATAGACCCTCACACTACTTTTCAAATGAATGCCATGCATAAAATTATGATCCCAACTAATTTGTCTGCAGAAGATCACTGGCTGATACATACAAACATTTTACTGAAAACAAGTCTTGGTCTAATTTTTTCATGTAGAAAAAAAGTAAAATGGAAGGAAATAACATGGGTAGTCTTGTCTCGAGTAAGCACATATAGAAAGTCAGAATTAGCCAGCTATATTCTAAATTATCAAAAATTAAGGTGCAACCTCACCTGCTTTGTGTTGTCTTTAAGCAGCCTTTAAGACACCTATCTGTAACCTCTTTCTGGGGTTTATTATCCACTTTGGGCACAGTTTCTTTCTTGTGACAAATCAGTATGTAATTTTTGTCATCATTGTTTGCCCAGAAGGTACCAACTGATGTCTCGTAGCGTATACAGAATTCCACCTTAATTCCATCTTTCTGGAAAGGAGGCACCAAAGAAATCTTAAAGCAAAACTGATCCGTTTCACTACCACAAGAATTAGGCATGAACTCTGCGAGGATGTCATAATAACTGAGCCAGTTATTCAATGTCATTCGAACATACACCTGTTTTTCGAAGGATACGTTGAGGACTCGTATAATGCCGTTCATACAGGTAATCCCAGGCAGGAGCAGGACTGACTCCAACACCACTTTCTGCTCTCGCACTTTTTGTAAAATCTCCTCTTGAGAAGCAGGTAATGTAAACTGCTGGGAGAAAAAATACTCATCCTGAGGGAAAACTTCATCTTCTATATAATTTTCTTGTCCTGTATTAGGAAATTCCCAGATATCAAACTCTTTAACAGACACAAGATCAAACCCAAATGCATCAGCAAATGAAACTTTTCTTGAGATGTTGGTGGGAATATCTGCCTCCTCTTCCTCTGAAGCTGAAGAATTCCGTCTTCGGGGACTTGGGGAGAAACGAAGTTTGATGTCAATATTAACATCTTCGTCGTCTGAAGTGGAATCATTTCCAGTGGGGACTTGTAGAAAGTTAGTGCTGTTAACCTGACTAGGTCCTTCGAAAGACTCCATTGGGCTCTCTGATACAAACTGAAAGAGAACTGTACAACTAGTAGCAGCTGCTATTTGAGATACTATGATTTAAAACAAGGATTAATGTTACAGTTGACATTGCAAAAGGGAGTCAGGTCTATTAATAGATGCTGTGGTGTGCGAGCTATGTTGGCCTTTCTCCATCTGACAGTATTAGATGTTACAATTTCAGTGATACATTTCAAATATTGTATTCCCTATTTTTATGTGGCTCTATGTGCTAAGAAGAAGAACAGCATTTAAAAACTGTCTTCTTTTCATAGTTAAATTGTACAGAGCTATTTTAAGATGATCAGCTTATGTTGCACAAAAAATTCATCATATTGCACTAATGAGGAGCTATTCATCTTTGACTAGAATGACTTCATAATGCAAATAGTTTCTATATTGATAAAATATTCCTATATCTATTTCCAAGGCCATTTTTGCAATATTTCTGGATATAAAATGCAATGTCACATTCTGCCCTGACTTTATACCACACTGAGCCGGTGAGCGAGATATTGGGACTATGCCAGCTTCTTCTAGCTAAGCACTGGTCATCACCACTTCAGTAAACCAGGGATGCAATCAAACATTGTGGCGAGTACACTGGAAATGAACTTGTAATGTCCCATTGCAAATATGGCTGAGCTCACCATTAGTTAGATTATTAAATCATCTCGTGCTAAATTGCATTTAGCATCATCCAGCCAAATGAAGAGAAAAGCAACTTGAAGAATTAACTTTAGCAGCCAACTCTGAAACACAAATCTGTTTCACACAGCTACAAACAGCAGGAAGAAAGAACTAAACTTCTTAAAGGGTGTTCAACCTTTGTGCAGGACATCTTCCCATTATATGAAATGAAACAGTGACTTCTTATTAAACTTATTAAGATAGCATTTGACTTTCACTTTCATGGCACTCCATTCATAGAAAGTTTCAGTCTTTATAGAATAAAGATCTTGATCTCAAAATGTTACCTTTTTCCATTACATCATTTAAGGTTTCCTGTTTCCCTTGCCTATAGCAAAGGGTAAGCTTACACTGTAATCTAATAGTACAGTGCCAGTTAAGATATATAGCAAGACAATCTTGAAATTAACCATGCCAGAAACTGACAGCATTAGTAGCATTATCACAGATTTCAGTACAGGTTAGAAACCTAATTCTTCATTCAGGACACTTTGAATCCTTCTCCCTGTTGTTATTGTTTATATACATATAAACTACATATTTATAGACACTGGTAAGTTTAAAGCTCATCTGGGTATGTCTACTTCCACACAATAAGGTAAATGGCATCTTACCACAAATCATCTTTTCTGATGAAGCCTCCCCTGCCCACAGCACGAGAACACCTCCAGGTCTTACCAATGCTCCATCAAAACTCTTCAATAGCCATCCCACCTGCTATTGCAAAAACATTCCTAATTCCCTAATCATACTTTGAGACAAAGGAATATCAGAAGAGATTTTTAAAATAGATTTTTACCATAAACTACATAACTCCTACACTCCACAGATGTTACTGACTTTGAGCTAGTGCTTTACAATGCTGTATTTTTTAACAAGGATCAACTGTAAAAAGATTCAAGCCTACTTGTTTAAATACAGATAGTAGCACTATCCAGTCATGTTCATGACTGTCTAAGAAAGAAGTGAGATCTCCAGAACTTCCCCACAGAAGAGTCCAAAGTCTTTTTCAGTGGGATTCCAGAAGCACCATGTCTACCCGCTCCTACTTATGGCTCTGCACAGAGCTTGAGCTGATTTGCTGCATGCACATTTTGACTTTGTACTGTGCAAATTAGGCACAGTTTGGAAAATGAAACTTCTTACTCCAATGGGAAGTCAATTTCTTCTGTCGACATAATCTAAGAAAATACTACTGTAGTAATTACGCAAACAAGGAGAATTTATTTATGACTCTGTTAGCTTATTGGTTACACCTGTTTCTGTGAAAAACTGTTTCCTCTTTTGTGTTTGGTATATTTCTTACAAAAAATTACACAGACAAATGTAAATGGGAAGGTAACTTCCCCGATTAACCATGGTGAGACATGTAGGCTACAGGTGCAGGCAAGAGAAGGGCTGCCAACCGGCTGTGCTTGGGTGTGTCTTGGATCAAGGCAAGCTTTGAGAATGGATTCATTTCTAGGAAAATGGATGGAGAAAAACAGAAAAAGAAGACTTGTGGAAACTAATTTTGCCTCCAGACTGCATGAAAATAGGTTAAAAACTGGTTAAAGAGAGTTTTTATTTATTGATTAATGTTGTTGCAATTTTTCTATTCTTAATGCTTGCTGAAACCAAACAGTGACTTGTCTTGGCCGAGTCCAGCACTAATTCAGTTAGGGAGAACCTTTCCATAGCCTTCAGCAGCTATTAGACTAGATATTATGCCCAAGCTAACAAACAAATCACTGCATTCCATCATGCTGTGACACAGACTGCTTAGGAAGGAAGGAGAGGTTGCAGAATGTTCTGAAAACAAAGACATATTCAAAGATATATTTTTGTTTAGATCCATTACTGTCAGTGACATTAATTAATGGATATTATTCTGTACCTCTCTATCCATCTTGCCGTTCACTCATACATACTTCTGTCCTGGGTGTAAATAAATATGGGAGATGGGAAGAAAAGGTGAGAAAACGTGTATTTATTAGTTTAGTCTAAGTGCTACCACTGATCAACAAAGTCTCATGCCATTATCTAGTTAGAGAAAGAGCATGTACTTAGTAAGGGCAGTTAAAATAGGAAACCGAAAA
Source organism: Leptocoma aspasia (assembly GCA_013399835.1). NCBI lineage: Eukaryota > Metazoa > Chordata > Aves > Passeriformes > Nectariniidae > Leptocoma > Leptocoma aspasia. The sequence continues at coordinate 117,847 of VXAX01002798.1, forward strand.
ATGGTGTATAAGAAATAATACAAAAGAGGGAAAAGAGTCTGCCTTTGTACAAGAGAGAAATACCAATGGTTATAAGGAGGGAGACCAACAAGCACAATTGGGAACAGAGGGAGACCACACCCTAGTTGAAAACAATGTCCTATCTACAAGCTTCATCTTCTTCAGTGCAGAGGGGAAGAGTTTTATGTCTGTTCTTGTTTTAATTTAGTTCTTGTTTGAACAGTTTGCACTGAGTTAAACTTTTCATAGAAGTCCACATATTTTTTATCAAAAATATACAGAGAGAGTTACACCAAATCAAGCACACATATGCATATAAGGATTGCATTAACACTGTAAAAATAATATAATGAAAACAGTATAATTTGTTCTCTGCATCTTTTGAAATGGTGTCCTAAAATACCTAAATCAGACAACAGAGTAGCTATTTCCTTTCAAAGTATAAGAGCAGCAGGTCATTTTAGAACATTTTAATGGGACAACTTCTTTAACGACTTCTTTACTGAAGCCTCATTCCTCTGAACACATCAAAACTAAATGTTGAATCAAGACAAATAGTTTCCAGGTGTCCTTAAACACTATTTAAGTAACAGTGGAAACAACAGATAGAATTAAAAATGTGTAGAAAATAAGACAGCTCTATATGGGTTAGCTGCTCTGTTGAACAGGATAGTAAACATTAGAGGGAAAAACATTACAGAATTAGCAGGCTTTGGACCTAATTAAACACACAACAGAGGAACAAAAACTACAATCAAATGGTTTTTGTCATATCTATTATTAGCACTGAGCAGCTGATCTTTCTTTGCCTTAACTGGAAGAAAAGAGGCTATACCTTGGCATCAAGTGGAAAACAACTATGTCTTAAGCACAGACTAAAACTGAGCAGCATAAAATCTGGTTCCACTTGGCTTCCTAACAGTGTATTCCCCAGTGCCCTAGAAAACTGCACTTCTTTAGCAAATAGTATGAGATGTATTACTTTCTGTACTGCTGTTAAATAAATCTATTAGGATAAGGCATAAATACACTTTCTCCTTGCAGAGAACGCTCTTCTAGCTGACTGTTGAATGCTTAAAAGTACTGAACCAGAGGCAGAAGAAACATTTTAAAGGTTATATACTTTAGAAAGAAACACTGATGGCATATTTTGAGAGGTATTTTGAAACGACAATTAATTCAGAAAGCATATAGAGCTAATGAAGAAAAGACAGTATTACATTTAAGCAATATTTTCTTTCTAAATTCCATATGACAGTAGTTAAATTTTAGTAATAAAGGCTGATGAGGACAGAGGCTGCCCTCAATTGTTTTCTGCTCTTTGTTACAGATTAACAAAACTTTTTCCTATGACTGCAACTGGTCTACTCTGTGACCCAAAGTAAAAACTAGACCATTCCCTAAAACATGTGCTTTTTTCCACAATACCAAGCAGAAAAATTGCAGGCTTTGTAAATATATGTATAGAAAAAGAAACATTAGAATTATTGTAAGGGGATAGCCTGGATTCATACAATCAATACTAAGATATTGAAAAAACTCTCTTTAACCTAAATTAAGGGCAGAAGAAAAAACAATCCTTGTACAGTGAAAATTCAGAACAGATTACATTACTGGGACAGAATTTCCAAATGCTCTTTTATCCTCATTCATCTTTTCAAGAATACATCATTCATTGACAAATTTTCAGGATAAACTATTTAACTAGTCTGGCTGATAAAGCCAGCCCCTTCTTTTTATGGTGCTTTGTGGGAAATCTAGATTTCTAACCATGCAGTGTTTTAGCAGCTTTGAAGAGAATGTGGCAACAAAAATGATGCTTTAATAAGGTGTGTGCAGACATTTGAAGAGGAATCTACTTCCCCAGATTGGAAAAAGTCTGCATTGTAAGAATACACAGTGTGCTTTTCCTGTCTCTCGTTCTTCTGTTCAGATAAAACTGGACATTGAGCCAGTGAAGGTTGTTCCTCTAATGTAAGGGCTTTGCAGACATTTCAGACAGTAACAAGAGGGTTCCCACAAAGAATAAGGCTAAAACAGGGACCTTGTCTTATTTTCTTAGATGGAATCCTGTTTTGGGCAAAGAGAGGAATTTTCATCTTTAATGATAACTCAGAGGAAAATAAAAGCTAACTTCAAAAATAATGTGCAGAAAGAAGGAACAAGCAAGACAGGAGTTTGGGGTTAATATTTTCCTTGGTGGCATATCTGAAAACCAAAATTCTGGTCTTGCAGATGCAGCCTTTCCAAATGTAGGGTTTTTTGCTCACCCTTTTGTCCTTCATTCCCTGTAGGATCTTCCGTTCATCTGTTCATCTGTTCAGATATGGAGCCTTTTCTGCATTATTTTTCTTCTTATACAGGATTTGAGTTCAAGTACCATGCATTTGACTTTTGGGCATTTACTGCATTTAAATTTCTAATTCTTCAGACTGGCTTCTTTTAATAACTTCAGTTTCCTCAGTTTCTGAAAGCCTCTCCTTAAAATTGAAAATTCCAATAAAGATTGTTTTCCTTATTCTTAATTTAATTTGGATATTTGTAGACACTCAAAATCTGGGTTCTGTACCTTGTCCTTCTTTACAATCCTTCAATTTACAAAGTCACTGCTAAAATAGCAGAACATGTGGTTGATTCTGTGTTTCTTTCTTGGAGCTATGGGGAAAGGAACACACAGTCCTTGTCACAGTGAGCAGAGTTCATTCTCCAGTCTACAACTGCAGTGTTTCATAAAAACACAAATTTCAGTAGAAATAACCTAATATAGAGAATCTGGTATTCTGAATAAAAATAAAGGGGTTTTTTATATTATTTTTGTAGGAACCCATTTAGGTATAACCTGCTTAAAGTTGAAATAGCAGAAATGGCATGATTGCAATAGCCTAACATGCCAGATCACACATTTCAGAGATAATCTCAATAATTTCTGCTATGACTTGGCAACCATTCAGCTGCAAATAAGAGAGGAGGAAAAAAAAATGGGTAAATTAGTTATCAGAAGGTTATGAAAAACCACCAGTAACAGAAAGATAATGGCAACTTTAGGATGTTCCAGGGAGAAAACTTATAGTAGGGATAGAGCAGGTCAAATGAATGCGTTCAAAAGAATGATTGCTAAGACTGAAGACCAAGAAAAAAACCTGTTAAATAGCTCATCATGTCATCACCAGGATTTTTGAACACCCAAGGCTGTTAAAATACCAGGTACATCCCATTCACAATGATTACTGGGAAAGTGTTCTATTAAATCTTGCAAGCAAGCAGGTGGCAATTCTACTCTGTCACAGAAATATTAGATAACCCATGTGACCTGTAGAGTTGCATTATGAGTCTTGTTTTCTAATCTAAAAACATCAGGCTGCCAACTGAAATGTTGATTGGTCAATTTGAAGCCCTGAGACAAGGCTTACAAGGGCCCAATCAAGATGATTCGTCAACGTATGAACTTCAAGATCAGGAGGAAAGGGATCATTTTAATAGGTACCCTAATGTCCCTCTCTCTGACAGAACTAGCATCTGAAAGGACCAACCAAGGGCTATTTTCAGAACCCAAAAGAGCTTGAACAACAGCATGAACTTCAGCCTTGTAAAGTTAAATCTTTGATGCCATTATTGATACCTGAAAACACAGACCTCATTTGTTAATACATATTTTGGACTTCAAAAGTGACCCAAAGATACATCCTCTTTCAAAGCTTCCACCCTGTTGTTTCATTTTGCTTTAGAACATATTTCAACATATTTAATAACCTTCTTAGTCTAATCTCATGAGATCATAGAATCATTGAATCATGGAAAGGTTTGGGGTTCCAACCTCACTGTCATGGGCAGGGACACCTTCCACTAGACCAGGGTGCTCAGAACCCAGTCTAACCTGGCCTTGAAAACTTAAGGGAAGGGAGTATACACAAGTTCTCAGGGCAACCTGTTCCAAGATGAGATGATTGTCTTTTCCTTAACAGTGTCAGACCTCAGGAGGCTGAGGGCCATGTCAAAGTTCAAGTGACAGTTTGTGCTTTGGGGGTGACAGAGCACAGACCTCTCTGACTCTGAGTGGTAATTGCTCCCTCAAGCAGTTTCTTGGGTTGGCAGAACCGATCACTTGCATACTCAGCATGAAAGCTAGTTGCTGTCAGAGAGTTAATAAGAAAAAAAAGGGAGCAACTTGTGTTTGGGGTTTTTTTTGCTTTAACTCAATTTCACCAAGAATAGCTACACTGCAGCTATAAAATTTGCTAGGTAGTTTGAAATAAAATAAAGGGTTTTATAGGTAGGTAGTTTCCTTTCACACAGTACTTTCTGTTAGCAAGTAAAACAAATGTTTATTGTACTAAATACAGCATGTTTGACTAAGTGTAGAACACAGGAACCAACATGTTGGTTTCAGTTTGTTCTGCATATCACTGGAAAGTGATCCTTTCGCAACTCTATCTAGACACCATAAATTTCTCATTAATCATTATGTTTCAATGGAGAACACTGAAGGGTGTTTTCTCAGATTATAATGAAGTGAGAGGCTAACGTCACGGTCTGTTTATCTTCATACTTAACATAGTATAATTATTTTGTATTTTTTTTTCATTCAGCTAGGACTTGTACCTTGACTTTTGTAAACATAGGCAGTTCGGTTTTTGTTGTTAAGGATGTTGACTTAACAGAGTATAAAATAGAAATCTGGGTACGTGAGAGCAGCACGCTTGAAGTCCAATTTTCGTTTCTCCTGCTGGTTATATTCAGTGGACCAATTATTCAACTGGCTACTTGCAGTAAAATATCAGAACGCTTAAAATAAATGCTGGGTTTCAGGCTGCTATAATGAGTGAAGACTCTTCTGAAAATAATGAAGGAAGTCTAGACATCTGTACAGTAGGACAAGAAGAAGAAGAAGAAGGAAAACTGGCTCAAGGGATTCCAACCCAAATTCCCAGCTCTCACATACGTGCCAAAAAGGGTCTTCCTGTGACTGTGGATGAAGGAAGATTTCTGGAGAAACCACCTCTGTCATATATAGCTTTGATTGCAAAGGCGATACTTTCTTCCCCCACAAATAAACTGAATTTAGCTGCTATCTACAAATACATTGAAGATAATTTTCCTTTTTACAGGAACAAAGATCGAGGTTGGAGGAACAGTGTAAGGCACAACCTTTCACTAAATGATTGTTTCATCAAGGTGGGAAGATGTGAGGATGGCAAAGGAAACTACTGGAGTATTCACCCATCAAACTTAAATGACTTTGTTCACGGGGACTTCAGGCAACATCGAAGGTCACGAAAGCGAGGGCACCAAAAGGAGGTAGAGCACTGCCTTGCTGTGAATTATTTCACTCCATGGGGACACTATCCTTCCTGCCCAGCACCAAACTGGCTTTACCAAACACATTATTTTTTGGATCCACTGTGGAAACTTCTGTATGCTGACAGACTGCAGTTTGTGCATGAATACCAAAAGTGGAATGTAAACAACCATTTAATCATGGGGAAGTTTTCACCTCAATTACAGACTGATAAACCCCACAGCACTTCTGGGGACTGGTTTTGTGGATCTCCCGCCACTTCAGTTATGCAGCAGAATATTTTCCTAAATATTCAACCAGGTTTCCCTAACTCCCTTTTATTCTTTTCTCAAAAACAGCACCAAGGTGAAGCATTCAGACACATCTGTAAGTACTAGAAAGTATTTGAAGTGCTTGAATAACTTCACAGGCAGCTTGGGACTCTGTCAAGATATATGTTGCACAATTTTTAACTTTTGTATATACTTAAAGACAGCAGAAGAGCTTGCTTACTTTTATAGGCCACTAATTATCCATGATTATTACCTAAGTGTATTGGCTTTGAAACCATAACAATGAATTTTTAATAATTCTGCTAGTCAATTGCCATGCATAGATTACTTCAGTATAAAAGCAAATCCATTCATACTGACTGCCCAATGAAATAATTTTTAAATTGTTCTGCATTAATCATATTACTGTATACTACTACTCTATTGGATTCAAATTAATACAAATGCATGTGTATTTATAACTATATATTCAAATATATACAACCATATATTTACTTTTACATTATATTGAATAGGAAGGATTAATACATTTTTCCTATGTCATTTGCGAATGTCTTTGAAATTATACTTGTCACCTCCCATATTGCTGCCAATACTGAATTGTTCCTCTACTCATTTAATATTATACATTGGTTAGTACTGACTCAACACTATTAATTCTGATGCATTGTATTGATCAAAAAAATCTCTGTACATCTATATATCTTTAACTGTTAAGTTGTATACTTGTTCTTGTTTAAATTGTTCAGGATAATAAATATTCCAAGTGAAATAGGATTGCAATATTATCCAAAATATGATTTTAAGTTCAAATTTGCTTTTTAAATGCTTGGCCACATATTAATTAACCTACTTAGATGATTATTTAAAGGCAACATGGCTAATTACGAGTTTACTCATTAGCTGGGTATAATCCATTTAAGAAATTTTCTTTTTTTGGATATTTTCAGCTATTTCTTAGGCTTATTTCTAGTTTACATAGTCATACTTATGTACATAGCTAAAGAGTTAGCTACAGAGTTAGTAGCTACATAGTTCTCTGTGTTATAAAGTGCTCACTTAAATACATCTTTTAAATGTGTATATCTACCTAGCAACATCATGGTAGGAGAAACTTTTGACGTTTCACACAGGAAGTGTAACAAGCATTATTGTGAAAAAACCCTGCTATGCTAAATTATAAAACTAGAAGAACTTCCTTTGAAACACTTGCTCACAGAAAATGCAGATAAAGGCACTTCAGTGCCTCAGTCATTGCATGTGGACAATGCCCTTGCATGTGGACAAAACCTGAGAACTGGACAAAGGTGGGGAAGGTGGGATGAAGGTGGGATGGGGAGGAAACAGAGATAACTAGAGTTGGGACAAAGAGCTCTGACATGTTGATCAAGGAGCTGTGAGAAGCCCAAGGAACACAAATTGTCAATGCCAGGCAATTATAACCAGACGAGAATGAAAGCTAGGCATAAGAGTCAGGGCAGGTTTGATGAGTAGTAGTTGGGAAAAGACTCTCCCTGCTATGGTTTATGTATTGGATAAAATCTAATACTCATAGTTCTTTAGCTCTCAGCAAATTACTTTAAAATTACACAAGAGAACAAGTTACTCCTGTTTGTTCTCACTGGGCTTACCTGGCAAAAGCTTGTGAAGTACACCTGAGGATATTCCCAGAATGACACAATGCCATTTAACTTCATCTTACCTGCTAAGTAAGAGTTGGAGAAGGCTATTATAACGACATGACACTCTGCTTGAGCTATTGTGACCTATCACTTACCAGGTTTTCCTTTTTGCCTGAAGTAACCATCTTAGTTTGCCCGGGAAAAATAATTGTATTTTACCAGATTAGTGATGATGGTAGAAATGTGGCATATACCAGTCCCTACGTAAGCTTCCAGATCTTTGTTCCAGTTTCCTGTGGGAATGCAATAATAGTAAATCATATGAAGGAGACATTCTTCTGCTCAGATGCTCAGATTTTATTTGAAGACCACTTTGAAATAGTTTTCATACCACTAGTGATACACATACCATAGAATGAGAACTCCCATCTTAGATATTTCCACTATGATTATGTAGCTGTCCATCTGCTTTCTTATGTTTTTTTGTTTTATTCAATGTGTTTTAACTTTTTGTTTGTTTGTACAGCAACTGCATGCCACATTGCAGGAGGATTCTTTTCAAGTAATAAGCAACTATTTATTTTGTCCTCATCATTCAGTGGATATCCATTGCTTTCTAACTGTGCGTAGTTCAAACACTGCTCTGAAGACAAAATTACCCAATCACTATTATATTATTATCCTTTGAAGCAATAATATAATTTACTTCCAAAATAAACTGAGAGACGAGGAACATCTTGAAGCATAGACCTAAAAGTCTGAGGTCAACTGTACACATTTACTTTGGACATCAGGTTTGTGACATCACTGTGTAGCATTTTTGTTCTCAAAGCCCGGCAGCTAAGCTTCCATTGCCCTGGCTTTCCACCCTGAGTGTTCAGAATCTTCCCAAGACACAAAGCAACATTGAAACAATGACTATCTTGATAAAATCTATTTTGATGACTTGTCCTGAGGCAGATGAAAGAGGTAAATCCATATATCCAAGGCAAGCTGCAACTGCCATAATATAAAAAACACTATTTCTTCCTGTAAACCCCAATAGAATTTGAAGTTGTTTAACAAACAATACCCATCATTTCCTCATTGCTTGATTTTAATTAATATAGAATAAAGGTCCACCTTGGATATGAAATATGGCAAAACACTAGATTTTTTCATACAACTACAGGGAATATTTTAATGCCTTCAACTGAGGTAAGGGCCAAGTTATGAATACACTATTTAGACAAGATGCCATTTTTCCCCTGCCCTAGTATCTGAAAGCTTGACATTGCAATCTTAATAATGTGGGTTTTTTTTTCTTTAATTTCAGCTGAAGGAGTAGGGTTAGTATGTAATTTTGTGATGAAAAAGTCACATACTAATTTGAAAACAACTTGAAGTAAAAATTTCAAAGAAATAAGAAAAAAATCAAGTTGTGTATTTTACCTGAATTCTAAACCCCCAAATACACTTAGCATAGAAAAATAAATAATCTTCTGATCTTCTGAAATATAATCCTCCAATTAGAGAGGACATTAGAGTTCTGATACAGGAAATTACCATTTAATGAGAAGACAGAAATGTTCTTGAAAATTAAACAGATTAATTATATGCTTGTACAGGAATTTATGAGGCAATTCTTATGGTGTAAGAGACTCCCTAAGAAGAAAAACCAACAGTTACAGATGCTGAATTACAGAAAATCCAACAAGAACACAATATCTAAAAACTGCATGTTGACAACTTTAGCATTTTCCAGCTGAAATGTATTACTGGGGTTGATAAAAATGTCAGGAAGACAGAATTTTAGCAGGTTGACTGTAATCCTGTGTTATACCCATAAATAAGACAGAGGTCATCTTTTTACAGCAGATCTACTTTAGGAGTCCACAGATGCAATGCCAGTGTATGACAAAAATAGCTGGGATGGAGGTCACATATGCTCTCACAAATAGAAACTGTCAATTGCTTTCATCTTCTTTTTGCCCTAAATAAAATTTTGAATGTTTACTAACACTTTAAATAAACTATGCCTTAATGAGGAGCAGTAAGAGAACTTGGCCTGAACATGAGAACCTTTTATTCAGGTAACAATACACAGGTAACAATTTTAAGCCAGATAATAACACTTACCTTGCAGTTGACCTTCACCAGATTGTACAAATATTTATTCTAAAACTAAAGTTTTAAGATAGATCTGCCTGATAAGCACAGAATGTTTAATTTCTGATACATTTGCTGACCAGCAAGCCTTCTGACTCTGAGACTTGTCCTCTTTCATATTGAAAATAGCCACTGTCCAGGGGCACAAATGAAAGCTTTCTAGAAAGGGAAGCCAACAAGCCCTCTAACCACTCACTTATGCACACTGACTTATGCTCATCCAACAGTTATCCATTTCTTGTACCCCCTGAACAGGTTATAGAAGATGACCTTTGGAGGCTGAGGCTCATGTACATGGATGCATAAAGAATTTATCTGGTTTGGCCTGTAGTGACACCATGAGGGAAAAAAAAAAAAGGGAAACACTCAAAGCTTCTTCGAGAGATGGAGCAATCAGAAATGAGATTATGAAAATTAAAATGTCCCAATCACACAGAAACAATTCCAGATCAATAAAGGACACAGATAGGGTTGATTGATTTAAGTGTGCCCTCCTGCAGCTAATTATTTTCATTTTTTGGAAGTGTAATTTTAATTAAGATCTTCCTAGGTTGGTGTAATCTGATGTGTGTATGTTAAAAATGTGAAAAAAAAAAGTAAAAAATGTTCCTGATCTATATTACACACAAAATAGCAATAATCACTTACAAATTTAATTCTTTCTGTGTAAGGGGTAGTGTCATGCCAAATGGATCATGCAGACATGAGTCAAACTACACAATTTTTGTACCATAGACCAAGTTTTTAGCCTTTTTGCCAATACCGACTCCTGATCAGGTGCATCCCAGCGTGTGAGAAATGTCCTGGGAGAGGCTACTGGAATGGTTGAAAGCCACCATAGAAGCCATAGACCACCTTGCCCCTGTGATATGTTGGCATAGATGATGTGACTGAAAAAAGCTGGAGATCAGACTCTCCTGAGACCTTTAAAACCCTTTTAGTCTGTATTTACACAGACTAAAATGTCCTATATGTTTAATAGGACATTAGATATGACGTCCCTGAACAACTCCTTTGTGTCTTCTCTGTTCCCAGAAGAACTGAGGATCCGGCCATCGGCATTCTTCTTGTGCTCCTTCAGCATTTACTCTGTCTTTCTGTATCTGTGCTCCTTTGTTGTCTTTCAGTTCCAATCTAAATTTCCCACTTCAAGTTTTCCTGTGGCTCTACTGTGTTGCCTTCTTATGTATGGCTCAGCTAACACTGTCAGAGAAGAACCCTGGATCTCAGCATTCCCAGTTAATCACAGAGAAAATGATGCTTACGTCAACATACTGGAATAAACTTCAGCTCCTGAAAAAACAATATAGAAAGAAGATATAGCTACCAATACTGATTCTACCAAAAGCCACGAAAAACTAATTTCATTGGAAGCAACAGGCCATAAAGTAAGTAAAACTGAGGCTTGCAGACTTCATTTCTATCATAAGACCATACTGCACTAATTTTCCTGTGTGCCTGATAGATTTCTTAGCTCAGCCTATAGTAAATTTTACTCAATAATACTTTCTAAAAAAGGCCATGAGAGTGTTTTTACAGAAAACATATGTCAACTGAATTTGGTAATCCAGAAGAGTTGCAGTGTTAACTAAGCAATGTTGCACATGAACTGAACTAAGTTTATTTCAGTACAAGAAACATTTTAAGCAGCTCAATAGCAGGCTGTTGAGATCGTTTATCTAATACAGAAATGTTTTCAGACATTTGAAGTATGTGTGTGTGTGTGTGTTTGGGTGTGCACACAAGCACTTGTGCATATTTATGAGTGCTCAAAATCTCATCTTTAAATGGTATAACTTTGCAACAATTTGAAAAATATATATAGGAAGTACAGAGGGTGTAAAAAGCACATCAATGATGCTCCAGTATTAATATCTGGTGTGTTGGCTGCCTTCACTGCTCCTCATATTCAGGACAGAAAAGCTAGATATGTACAGATAATTATCCCATCATCTCAGTAGTACTAACTCAAAGATGAGATTAAAAACTGTAATTCTGTTTAATCCGTGTAGCCTGTGACACAATCAAAGAAAAAAGGTAAAGAGAATACAATTTATGAAGCAGAAGTAGAAATAATGTCATAAAGAATACTCCATCAGTTAAAACCTCTAGATGTACATCTGATTGCTGCATATGAAGAAATCATTGTTTAAAACATCAACCACCAGGTTCACAGACAATTCTGAAGTGCAAAGCAATAAATTAAAGAGCACATAGAGTCAGAATCAATCAGGACAAAATTTATGTCATGCTTGAAAGCTTTACTAGAATTCATACAGCAATGCTTCAGTTAGTAGATCTTTTGTTAATTGAGATACAACAATACATACCAAAATTTAGTGAGAAATGGCAGATGTGCTACTAGCTGATAATTACTTTGCAAATCTGAATCAAATAATAGCTTTCTAACAATTAGAGTAATCATAGTAATTTTAAGGGTGGAGAGAACAAGGATGATATCAAGTTTGTGATATAAAAAACTGGAATTAATACTTGAATAATCTCCATCATTAATCAAGAAATAAATCCATCTTGCAAGTGGATTTCTTGAGAGCAGTTAATAACTGCCATCACACTTTCCTGAGCCTGCAATCCAAATATAGATAGAAGAATGACTGATATTAGTTGTCTGAAAGTGACAATTCCCTTCTGAATATCACCAGAGCACGTGACCTGTATAATATGAAGTTTTGAAGTTAAATGATCTTATAAGGAAATAATTCAGCAGCCAGCTTGATGACTACTGTGCATTACAAGCATAGGGACATTAAGATTTTGGTAAACCTGTTCTACCTTAAGGTAAGTTGAAAAAATAGTGCTATTTTTTGGTGTGTATATGTTTAAACTAAAAATCAAAATTTGTTTTCCAACAATTTCAAAGCATTTAACTGTATTCCTATTATATCCAAAAGATTTAAACCTCAGTTTAAGGAAGATGCACCACCCAACAGGTCATGGGATATTTCCCAGGCATGCTGATCTCCCTGAGAGAGAATCTGTTCCCTCTGCAAAGCTTTGGAACTCACGGTCAGTGAAAGCTAAACTGGATGTTTTATGTTCCCACAGCCCAGTAGCACAGGGCAGCTTCCTGAAAGGAGGGATGGGTGAAAATGCAGTCCCTGCTGCAGCACATCCTCCTCTATTCACTCCAAATGCATGGGATGTCAGGGGCCAGACAAGAGATCTTCCCCTGCCTCTCAAATGGGTTTCATAAACACACTTACAAAGACAGACTCTCATTCCTCCTTTCTCCAATTTTCTTTCCTCTTTGTTTCAGAATATAAACAAATTCAGGACAATCTTTTGGTCCTCTAGGCACCTGACTTCTGAGTGTTTGAGTGTTAGTAGCACTGTAGCTTGTTAAGAAAAGAATCTAAACAACAGGAAAAAAAAAAAGGCAACAAAAAAACTTTTGTCAAAACTCTGAGAATACAACCTGGAATTTCATTAGTCAAATTCATATTTTGGTTTATATTTTTCCTTAATAGTGTGATTCTTAACTTATGGAAGTCAGCTGTACCTTTCGTGCCAATGTAAATGACTGTGAAAAGCAGTAGAAAATAGGCACAATGTGTAACGGTGAATAAATACGCTGTTCTACAGACTCAGAACATGCCCAGAAGCTTTTTTAAAATCCACCATCAGTGTGCAATCTGACAAACTCCACAGAGATCCATGACAGTCTGTACATTTGGGGTATCAAACATTTCAAATAATTACTGTGGGGAATGAATGTGAAAGCATAGTCCTATGTTTCTGTGACCAGAAGACACCTATTCATACAGAACAAGAACAGATGAATTAAACTCTGCTGGAAAAAAAACCCAAGGTGCTCGCTAAATCTTTGGAATTAATAAAGTAATCTATTAGCAAACAAAAGCAAAGGCAAGTTTCCAGCATCCAGCATGCCAGTGAATTGTTTCCCAGAATGGCAGTTTGATGTATGCACGTGAAAAGCAGCTGGAATGGCTAATTTTTCTAACTGCACTTCAACAGAATACTGTCACTTGAAAGACCAAGGAAGAAATATGGCCTAACATGGCCAGTGGATGTTACTGTGAATTTATGCTGTGACTTAAATAGTACCTTACAAGAGACAAGTATCAAAAAAAGAAACAAAATTTTAATTCTACTGGAAAGCAGAATTTTTTTTAAAGTAACTTTTTTCCAGAAAACTATTACAGCAACTACTCTGAAAACAAAACTACCTTTTTGTCTGCAGAATGGTAAGCTTCTCTGTAGTATCTTAACAAAATACTTAAGACTTTTCCACATTAGTGATTGACTCTTCCAGGCAAAGTACCTATGTACACCTATCATGAAATAATGGCGTCCAGGATTTACTGAAGAGTGCAAGTCAGTGTGGACAAAAAATATAGTCCTCTGTGCCTATCAACAGCCTCAAATATACATTTATGAATTTTTATGTTCTGTGACTTACAAAAGAGACAGATTAAATGCAGGGTTTTCTGTACCTGCTATGTCAAACTGCCTATTTTCTTAACTAAGTGGCAGAAATTTATCCAACACATTCAATATACATGGCTTTTTTGACAAATATTTCATTTGATAAGTGAAACAAACCATCTCTGTGTTCCTAAAAGTGCCAACACCATATTTTTGAATAAAAGAAGAATTCAAAATGTGTTAGCCCTGGTTCAGTGTGGATCATCTCACAGTTGTTTATTATCCCAGTCTCTTAGAGGTATTTCAGATCAGGTCAGAATCTTTTAATAGCATCAAATGACACTGATTGATTGGAAGAGTCAAAAGGACACGTTATGAGGGAAAGAGAAGTAAGAACAGCATGAGTATTGAAGGCTGATAACAAAAGAAATGCTCCCAAATTTGTAGAATGGGAGCCAGTGAGGGTCAAGGTTAATGTGACTTTCCAGGGATGCTGAAGTGAAGAGATGGAGAAGACAACAGCTGCGTGTAGGTAGTGTAAAGTTTTCCTCTATCTCATCATCTGACTTAGAATCTTTCTGGCCTTTTGTGGCATTTTCCTGGGCCATGGCAGGACTCCAGTCCTGCATCCTTTCTCTGGCACTTACCTGCCCAGAAAGAGGCCCTGAGAAGGGGAAGAGCCTTTCCCCTTTCTTCTGTGTCCTCTCAATTGCTATCTTTGATAATTCTCTTTACTTTGGACTTGGATTTGGAAGGCTCCACAAGCTTTTACTGTTTGTTGTTTTTTTTAATATTTTGCAGCTTTCATACCAGCATAAGGGGAATTGTGGGAACCAACAGGACTTCTGAAAAACAAGGTTTTATACAGATGAAGTCACCACACTAAGCGTGTGGAAGGGACAGGGCCACTTGTTCAACAGGGAGAAGACAGACAATGGGGTCAAGAGGGATAAGCTCTGGCATAAAGTCTGCTTGTTTCTGAATCAGAGATTGCTCACTCTGCCTTATCATAGACTCCACCTGCCTCTCAAAAACCTGGTCCAGTCAGGAGGAAATGTAAAAAAAGAAGAGTGGCAGTGAGCTGGCACAAGCAGGAGCTGAGCTACTGCATTCTCACAAAGTTTTGTCACTACTTCGGATCTGTCACGGTCAATGGTGTGAGTGAGTGAACTGGGAGCAGTGCTCAGAACTCAGAAAATGTACAACCTCACAAAATGTTGGTCTGCCACTCTAAAGGAAAAGCTAAATATTAGATAACGTCACAGCCTGTCAGACCTGTTACCTTTAATTAAAGCATGTACGATCATGCTTTTCAGTCCTCTCAGCAGTGATACTCACCTCAAAATGAGATATTTTCAGAGGTAGAAGGTTGGTTGGCAATGGGTCTGAAGGAGGGATGCTAGGTCAATCTTGCTGAGGTTCTGGTTGGGTCTAGTGAATTAATAGCATCCTGGTATCCCAAGTTGTGCCTTACATCAGTCTTCTTCATAGAGACAAGTGACACAAGACTGACACAAGAGACTGAGATGGAGGATGAAACCCTTTTGTGCATTGACTGTGACTGGAACAAGATATTGGGCTATGCTGGCAGTCTTTGTCAACAATAGTCTAACTCAGAGCTTACTCTGCAAGTACCTTACAGAATCATAGAACTGCTTGATTTGGAAGGAATCTTAAAGATCATTTAGTCCCAACATTCCTGTCAGGGGAGGGCATACCTCACACTAGACCAGGTTACTCAAAGCACCTATCTAACCCAGTCTTGAATGCTTCTAGGGATGGGGAATTCACAGCTTCTCTGGGCAGCCTGTTCCAGTGTCTCACCATCCTCATAGTAAAGAATTTCTTCCTAATATCGAATCTAAACCTACCCTCTTTCCGTTTAAAGCTATTACCCCTTGGCCTGTCACTACATGCCTCTGTAAATAGTTCTCCAGCTCTCTCGCAAGTCTGTATAAACAGATGCAACTCATACTGCATGGGGGAACTGCATATGCAGTATAATAATCCTTTACCCCGATTTTCATAGCATCAGTGCTTCAAGTCCTTCAAACATTGGTCACTTGCTTAGAACTATCAATAAGGGTTGTCTCCATTGCAAATTGTAGTGGTGGGTTTCTTTGGTGACATGGTTATGAAGCTTTGGAAATAACTGCAATTCCCATTTCACTGGAAGTTCACTGATAGGGTGCCAGGGTGTGATTTGAACCTAGATGAGAGGCACTTTGTCCCATTACCACCCTGAAACCATGCAGTCCCTGGATTTAGCTTTTTCATATATCTGCCATAAGAACTAGTTTGCAAAAAAAAAAAAAAAAAAAGCTTATCAGTCTTACACTAAAGATTAATTCTGTTGTAAGAGAATTGAAGAATAAGGAGAATAAGGACATTACCAAAAATAAGAGCATCGCCAGCACCTTTAGCAAAAATTATGTGTCTTCCTGCAAAATATAGTATGTCCTAAAATTCTTACCTGGTGTTACTGTTTGTTGATGAGTTAAGTACATGGCAGTTTAGGGACAAAATTTCTTCATGCTTCTCTCCTATTTCTGTCATTTGCATGCCTAAATCCATGTGCAATGCACTGTTAATTTACCCCATAGTGTTCCCATGGAACATAATTTGTATGCACATAAAATATCAATGTAATATCTAGAGATGAAATCCAATGGAAACAGTTTGCTGTGAAATCCAGTCTTTGTTCCTTCATTTTTCTACTTCACTGACTGTTGCTTTTTCCAAGTACTCCTAGAGATCCCTTGTGCAACCCCTCGTTATGCTGCATTATTACTTAATTTGGGAAATAAACTAAAAGTATTTTTTATGCAATCTAATTTCCCATAATTTTTGGGATGATGTTAAGACAGTTTTTCAGAAGAGAAAATGTTAATCAATTTTATTTCAAAACCCCATTGAAATTCCACATAAATTGGTGCCAGAGTGCAAATGCTTCTCAACTGGGAATGGTGAAGGGAGGGAAGAGAAATATATGCCAACTCTCAATTTAATAGAAAGGATGTGAGATCCGTTTTGTTTGAATCAAATACTATTTAGCAACTTAAGCATCTGGAGCACATCTGATAACTTGGGTAAAATGTATTGATTTCTCTATTGATTTTTCTAATATACCTTCTCTGTGAGGGAATTATAACTGAAAGTAGCAAGTGACTCAGCTAATGCCAGCTCTAAGAAGTGTGTAGATGTTCAGATATGCAAGATGGGTCATCACTGAATTCCAGAACGTGACAGGTCCTAGTATTCCACTTGGAGGGAATACATGGTATTGGTTCTTTCTCTCTTGGTTTGCAATGTTTGAATTCTTTTCCAATATGAAATTTCTTATTAATTTTTCCATTGCTATGAAAAAGTGGCTTTGTTCATGAACTAGAGGTATATATGGATTAAATAGTATATGGCTGTTATACTGCTATACATTGACTTTAACCTTAGGATCAAGCATATAAAGCCTTTTTCTGCAGTCCCAAACTTGATTCATTAGTTGAAATAATATGCACGACCACATAAAATGCCTGTGGGTTTCTGAACAATTTATTTCCAAGAACAGCTCTAAAACTCTGTAATGTTTGTCACTCTCACTGAGCAATTTTGTATAAGCAAAGGATAACAGAAATTTCTTGCACTCTTGAAAACACTAGAAATTCTGCATTGCCTTCAATGGGATCGGAATTTCCTGGGTGCAGAGGAAATTTATCACTGAACTCACAGAAATTTTACTTTCATAGAATCATAGAACATGCTGAGTTGGAAGGGATACATCAGGGTCGAGTCCAACTCCTGCCCCCATGCAGAGCATCCCAAGAATCACACCAAGTGGCTGAGAGCATTGTTCAAATGCACAAGCAGTACTTTGTACTGTTGGTTCTAGCATTGCAGTGTGCTTTCTTAAATTCAGAGCATAAATTTAGAGCATAGCCAAAAAGTATACCTTAGAAGTAGAAAAATTGCAACAAAAAAAAAGAAAAAAAAACCTAAAAAAATCCCAGTAAAGGCAACACTTAACATTATACATATTTGCACACAGGGAGTAACATTTGAAATATACTTCCAACAGTAGGAACTCACACTTTAAGTTTCAACTTTAAAGGTCCCAGAGCAATGAAGACTATTCTGGGCTCTCTGGTCCTTTAACCAGCTGTCCACAGGATTTTCTGCATGCCCTAAATGTGAAGAAGAGGTTGCTACTGCTCCTCAGATGGTTATTGCCACAAAGGAAGGGGAAAAGCTGGGCCAAAAAGGTAAATGGCTGCATTATGAGAAGATTTTGCTACTCTTTTTGCATATGCATCATAAAATAACAGGTCACCCTTCCAGCAAGTGTTGTGCTTACTCATAGTTTCTCTGACAGATTTTATTCAGACACTGCTTACTCCAATAAACAGAATGGAGAGAAACTGCCCAAATTACACCATGTTATGTCCAAGGCTTCTAGATGAAACACCCAATAAGGTGGCACAGACCTGATTCACATCAAGATTCTTCCAATTCCAGAAGTAAAAATTTACCTTCAGATTTATTCTCTAGATTTGTAACATTTTAGAAGCAATTCCTGATCTCTGGCACAATGTTAAAAGAAATGTTGCACCCAATGGCTCTAAAAGATAAGTCCTTAGAATACAAAGTTTGGGGAAAAAAAGAAAAAACAAAAAACGAACAAACCAAGAGCAGGCAAAGAAGCTGAGTTCGGCCTGCTGCACTCCAGGCACCGCGGGCTGCCCCGAACCTCCTCCCCGCGGAACGGGGCCTCTGTCCGGGGGTGCCCCGCAGGGAGCGGCGCATTCCCGGGAGCTCAGGGGGAGCACAAGTGCGGCACAGATACCGCCCCGCCCGCAGCATCCCTCCGCGCCCGCCCCTCAGGGCTCCGTGTTCGTCTACACAAAACAGCAAAACCCAAACCCAAAAAACAAATAAGAGTCCTTCTGTTAAGTCCTGTTGAATCCCGGAACGTTCCCCCGCATGCCTCGCACAGGCCAAGCCTGGATACATCCCCCCGCTGCGCTGACGGGGTGCGGAGCAAGGAACGCGGGGAAGGGCCCGGGCCGGCTCTCGCCCTCTCGCCCGCCCTGCTCCGCCGCCGGCCACGCGGGGGCACCAGAGCGCCGCGCTGCCCGCGCTGCCCGGCGGAGCTCTGAGGGCCCGGCGGAGCGCTGCGGGTCGGCGGAGCTCTGAGGGCCCGGCGGAGCTCTGAGGGCCCGGCGGAGCTCTGAGGGCCCGGCGGAGTTCCGAGGGCCCGGCGGAGCTCCGAGGGCCCGGCGGAGCGCTGCGGGTCGGCGGAGCTCTGAGGGCCCGGCGGAGCTCTGAGGGCCCGGCGGAGCTCTGAGGGCACGGCGGAGCTCTGAGGGCACGGCGGAGCTCCGAGGGCACGGCGGAGCTCTGAGGGCCCGGCGGTCGCGGTTCGCTCCCCCGCTCCACCCTAACCCTAACCCATCAGCAGGTCATTGAACAAAGGCAAAGAGCTGTCTGAAGGGAGCCGCGGGCGAGGCGCGTTTACTGCGCCTTCCGTCAGGTGTGAATGGAGCGTTTACCAGCGCCCGGGTGCGGGTGGGGGTGTTGGCAGAGTTTCTCTAGAAGCTTCTATAGCTCTACTCTGCTGTTATAGTTCTTGTTCTTGGCACGTGGAAACAGGACAGCAATTCATCTGCGTCCACCGAAAGACTCACCGGGCACCCTCCTCCTCTGAGTGCTGCTCCATGGTGCTCGTGCCAGCAGAGCTGCTGCCACCACAGCTGAGAGAAAACTAGCATACGTGCTTTTAAAAGCAGATTTTAAACTGCCTATTCACCTGTCATGGGTGAAATCGCGATCACACCACTCATAATGGTATCAAAGAACCCAATACTGCCTTGCTCTACATAGATGCGACTTCATGGCTATATGGAGTCCCAATATCAGAAAAAGCATTCAAGCACAGCCATATCTCAGTGAATGTATATGATATTTTGCTGCTATTACATCTATAACTTACAAATCTCTGCCAGACCCTGACTCCCCCGAGCCAAATGCTGGACAAACAAAGCTTTCCTCGGTGCCCACCAAAGGCAGTGGAGGTTGGCCAGGCCCCATGGGGAGTGCTCCAGGCCTGAAGGGCTTACAAGTCCAGAAAGACAAAACAAACAATGACAGACATAACAGGCGTGCAGGCAGCTGCCTTGGCCCTGACCCTGCCATTTTTTCTGGTTTGGTTTAACCTTGCCCGAGAGGGTGCACGATCTGGACACTTATTTTAAATGCAAATCTTGCTGGTTTGCTAATCCAAGGAAGCTGAATATACTTTCTTTAATATATTCTAAATTGAGCCTTTAAAAGCATTATCAGTATCAAATATGTTTTTGTATATGCAAACCATCAACAGAAAATAATCAATAAAGTGTCTTTTTCTCCTGCATCTAATTTGTTTCCTTTAAAAATTATGTTTGCTCTTCTCTTGTCTCCACTTTTGTTTTCCTCTGCCCTTTCTATTCTGTATTCATTCTTCCCAGTTTTATGCTCCATTTCCTATTTTAGGTTTCTATCTTGTGTATTTATTTTTACTCATGTAGTCCCACTAGGTATCACTGAAATTAGTCACATGCTTAATTTAAACAGAATTTTTTTGTGATATTATTATTTTGCTTTTTATGCAACTGTTAATCCCTAGGTATCCTTTTCCTTGGCTCTTTGCATTTTATCTAACTTTTGACTTAGACTCTAAGGCAGTGATTCCTGGGTCACTGCAGTTTAGCTCTTTATTTTTTCTGTGGGATTTTAGGTCCCCAACCTTCAGCCACACTGACCATGCCTGGAGTACAAGAGTCTGTTTCTCCTTGATGAAACTTCATTTCAAGGTCCATCAAACATGCCTCAGTCCAGCCTTCCAACCTCGTCCTACCCCAGATCCTGCCAGTCACCTTCCAAGAGAAGCCCTCTGGACCCCTTTATTGCTTTGCCCACCAAGTCAGCCTCAGCCAGCTCACCTTGCTCCTGCCAGATTCCTGCCTCCCACCTGCCTCCAGAGCTTCACAGCATCTTCAAAGACAGATCCCTGCACAACCAACCACCTTTCTTGTTGAGGAGGAATCTCCTGTCTGGATAGCCACTTGCTATACAAGCTCCTTGTCTCTCTGTCCTTTCTGGTTCACACTGATTGTTACAGACTTACAAGAAAGGGCGGGAGAGTTATCAACTTCCCTCAACTCCCCTTCATGTGGTAGCTTGAGATCTGCATTGAGCTGAATTCCTTTGTTCATAGAGATAAAAGCTACAAAACTGCTATGCCTTTCCCCCTTTTTATTTAGCCAAATTCTAAATGTCAGTAAGTTTGCTGAGCCTGATTTCAGGAAATTGTTCAGGCTACACTCCATATCTGTAGTTCTTCTCTGTCCACTGAACAATGGTACCATCAAAGGGAAGAAACCTTCAAGTCTTCACATTTTGAGCACCTGAGGTTTTTTCCTCCTTGATCAGACTGTGGGCTGGAGGACCTCCAGATGCTCATCTTTCCTTGGTAATTGCACTTTGTGGATCATAAGTAGGCATCACACACATCTCGGCTGAGCAAAATAACTCCTTCTTTATATGTCAAATTTTAAGAGAGCAAGAGGCAGAAAAAGAGACTCCTTTTCTGCTTACAAATTTGCCTAATTTTTGAGTGTGTTGCTAGCTTGAAAGTATTCACATGGATTGGAAGGGGTGTTTGGTATACCTGTGTGCTCCCTATTAAAGATCTACCAGCAAATTAGAAGGGTTTCGTATGAACCTGTTGCTTCACAAATGAAGCTGCATTTCTCTGGACCTTGGTAATTTTTCTGCAGAAGGTATAACAGTGGGATGTAGTAGCATTCTCTGCCGCCCCTCCTCAAGCACATTCTTTACTTTATGCAGCACCAGGCTGGTTTTTTTTTCAAATCTTCTTTGGGAGGTATTCAGGATTCCCACCTTCAAACTTGAACTTCAAAGTTGAGCAGGATGTCTAGTGCCCATCTTCTCAGCATATTTTTCAAGAACAAATTATAAACATTTCAAGCAAAGTGCACTTATTACAAGTTTGTTTGCCAAGTACTGCGGCCTCCCTTGCAAGTTCCAACTATGTCAAAGCATCTGGTTTACAAACAGGTTCCTCCCTTCAGCTGGTACATGGATGCCAGGGCACAGAGGCTTATCACTAATGAAGGAGTTTACAGGATGAAAGGGGAAAATGCCGTGGGAGTTACTTGACAGACTCTCACTTGTCACAAAATGTGTAGGTAGTTGTAGTTGCTGAGCAGATGGATGAAGTGATGTGCACGAGGAGTTATACCCCCAAAGTTATTCCAGAGTCTGATCTAAAATTCCCTGAAGTCAATAGATTGCTTTTGATTTCTATGGACTTTACGTTGGTCTTTCAGGTGATGACTTATTCTAACCATGAGACACTGCCTACCCCAGGATTTACCTCATTAAAGAAGCCTGAGGTCATCTGACATTCTCAGGTATTTGCAACTTAGATTAGCAAAAAAATATTTATTGAGGAGATAGATAAAGATGAGTCCAACATATTTTGTTCAGAAAGCAATGCTTCCCTTATGTCATTTTTACTTGTAGCTAGACCAAATGCAACTTACATAAAGGACAAGTTATGTTAACTTGATGTTCGGGTCAACCCCAATTCCAAGAGAACATAAATCTGGCATGAAGCCATGTACTTCTCGTGCATCACACCACAATGGATCTACCATTACACAGACTCAAATACAGAGTGTGTACACATTTCTTACTATTATTTTTCTTTTCTATCATAGCTTGCATAGCAGAATAAAGAACTTTCAAACACCTCTCTGAAGATTTGTGGGAACTCAAGAAGTTGCACCAATTAATGTTAGCCTACTCAGAATAGGTAATACATGTAAAAGAACTGCTATTGCTACATTCTCCCATGACTCCAAGTCATATTTTACTGTGTTTTGGAGCAGATTTTAATAGTCTGTCTAATATTTTCAGGGGCTTTCACCCTAATTTATACTAGTGTGCCAAAGGTGGACTTTGTTTAAAAGAGAGCTGTCTTGTCTAGGTAATAGCAATGGTAGATTTTTTGAGAAATCTTGTCCTTTTTTTTCATTCCTTCTGGTTATAATAAACTTTATAATATACCATAATTTGCATATCCTGACTATATAATTTCATTACATAATGAAATATATATATCCAATTATGTAATTTCATTCATAATTTCATAGCTCTGCATGAGATTGATATCTGATCCTCTGCCATACTGTACATTGTCTTTCCCTTTCTTTGTTATGAAGAAGGAACACTGAGTCACGAAGTAGTGATGATGAACACAGTGCCAGAATTATCTGTCCAAATCAGTGGAACTAAGCTTTCAATATTTCAGAAAATCTCCTAACTTTTTGGTGTCTCATTTATGAAAATGCTGAACTTTGCTTGCTCACTTGTGTAGGACTTTATTGCCCATGCACTAGACAAATTATTATATGTATGATTCACAGTCAGTGCCTTGTAGCCTGGATTTTTGTGAACTAGATGGGTCTGTCCCTGTATTTTGTGCATGTATGCAGAACAAAAGGGCAATAGGAACCTTCCTCAGATCCTAAGAATCTCTTTCAAATGCCAAGCCAGTGTCAAATTCAGAATTTGCAGAAAACAGAAGGGTTGTTTCAGTGTGGCCCTGATTGCAGAGCACCTCAGCTTCTGGGTACACCTGTGCTGCCCTGTTAGCTCAAGGCTCTGCTCCATGTGGGAGCTCACTCTGCACAGCTCACATGCTGCCTTGTGCCCCAGGTCTAGTTTGTAACATCCAGCTGGACACAAGGCCATGGAGCTGATGGTGCTCATCGTGGGAGTACCTAATACAGTATCTGTCTATGAAATCCTGGCTAAGTACTCAGAAATCTGAACAGTCATCTTTATTATTTTAAGTCCAAAATTTAAAAAGCAGAGAAATAATCATGCTGCACGATTGAGGCATAGTGGTAAATAGAGCAAAAAGTTGAGCTCAGAAAGGAGTGTTTGGCCACATTGGCCAGTAACAGAGGTTAAATCTAACATGAAGACACTGATAGAGTAAAAGTGGCATGCTACTAGAAAGAAAAAAACCTCCTGATTCTCAAATTTGTGTTTATTGTTAGTTTTTCATTTCAGTGGTGGGGAAACCAGTGCAAGGACTGCCTGAAAGCAGGACCTGCCATCTGCCTGGGCGGCAGTTACACATAACTTTTTTTTCAAACACAGACCATTCTATGAGCTACCTGATCCTGTGAGGGCATGCACAAAATCTGGCCCATCTCCCTTTGAGCTGCTTTTCAGCTCCAAGTGTTGCCAGTTAAAGAATCTTCTCTGTTTATTCTGTTATGTTTTTCATTATGAAGCTTATGTATTGTCTTCTTTTCTTGTTCCTGTACTCAAAATGCTGAATTATTGGTCATGGTTCTGTGTGACCTGGTTCTGACGTTCTTAGTCTAGCTGCTATATTTTTGTTACATGGTATTTCAGGTACATCACTCTTTTGGAAAAGTACATTTCTTTTGTGAAGGAACTTCTATTGTGTGCCTGTTTTTCACAATATATATGTACAGTGCCTGCTGCAAATGATTGTCTGCTGTATACATAAAAATAAGGTGTTTTAATCATGATGTGCCCATCATTCCTGCTGAGCAATTTACAGTAAAACTTTTAAAATGTTTAAAAGAAAAAAAGGAAGCACTGATATTCCTGGAAATTTTCTGTTCAAGGAGGTAAAAAACCAAAGCCCAGTCTTATTCAATACTGCCTATTGGAGAAAAGAAAATCCAAGTATGTACTTTTCTCTTCTGTGTTTTCTGAAGCTCATCAAATGTAGGCTGTTTCATATCAATGTCAGGAATGAAATGTCAGAATTGTGGATATTCTCAGTTCAGTCGAAGAAAGAACAGAGATAATTTCTCCCAGGCTCGGCCTGGGAAACTTGGAGAAAAGAATTAAAACAATTGTTGTATTTCCTTTTGCACCTGTTGTTTATAGAACTTGTTTTTCAGAATGTGTTATTCTTAGCTCTCCAATGTGTGAGAGGTGCTTTCTCTAAGACCAATCAGGTCTTAGCTTAGCGAGTCTTGTTATAAAAGATGTGCGATTTCTTGTTAAACATTCTTCTTGCCTTCTGAAGAATCATAGTCTTTATTCTCGTTCCTGGCTCAACAGCAACCAGAATTATAGGCCTTACAAATTTTCCTGAATCTCAGCAGCCAAAACATAGAGCCAACTTGAGCTGACCTTCATTGATGAAGAGGAGCAAAAGGAATGAAGAACTCTACAATTAAAAGTAGCAGAACCTAAGTGATGATGTGATTTAAAAATCATAACTACAGCTTTCAGAAACAAATAGGAAATACCTGTGATATGGTGAATTTCACTATGATGTTTTCCATTTCTGAACTACTAAGAACTTTTCAAAAGCCCAGATTAAACTGAGAGGAGAGGGATTTGTTTCCATTGGTAGGGTTATTTATTCCACGCAAGCAGATTTTGTGGTCAAGACAGCTCGAGGTTACTTCGAGCTGTCTTGATATCAAATAATAATTACATGCTTTATGACCTCTGTCATAAAGCATCCAAGAGATCAAAGGCCAAAATACGGCTGGTTCATTTTATGTTGATTTTGTTTGATGCTAGTAACAGATGGGACTTGGGTTTTTCCTTGTAAAGAAAAACTGCTTTAAGTGCAGGAAGCTGATTGTTGCTTAATTTGTTGTTTTCATAATTTATCTTTAAATTTGTCTTCCAACTATAACATAACCATAAGAATGGACATTTGATAACATGAAGGCAATTCCTAATTTTTCTAAAAAAAGTCATAGAAATGAATTTTAGATTTGCAGGCACAGAACAACCTTGCATAAAAATAGAATTTAATTTATTTTTATTTGTACCCTTTTCAAATCACTGATGCACCATTAATTAATTTTCTGCAGGAATCTTTACAAAAATTGTATAAAGTGGAAGGTATATGATATTGCTCTGGAGTTTGGTTTATTTAATACTACAAACTTTCCTGTTATAATACTACAGATTTTTTTTCTCTAAGGAGGTTTATGAAAAGTGTCATCAATAAAGAAATTCAAGGAGTTTAAGTAAGAATAAACTAATGCCCTAAACTGGCATTTTGAGAAGACACTGAAGTCAATATCACCTCTCCCTTACATGAGTGCAGTGAGGATAAATTACAGAGTAAATGCTCAGGACTTTACTTTCTATATGTTGTTGGAAAGAGGTGGTACTTTCAGCATCAGTGTGTCTTCTTGCACTGGATACAGCAGCACTGGGTTGACACTGACACATGAACAGGAATATCACCTGCCAGCACCTTTACAGCTTGCCTAGTTAAAAAAAAAAAAAAATGGTTAAAGCCCAGCAGGGAGAGGTCTCAAAAATATTTTGTTTCCTTTCCAGAATTCCTCTTCAATCTTTATCACTCTGTCGCTCAATTTGTTCTCTATGTAACACAAACTATAAAAGTTACTAATTTTCAGGATTTCTGAGTGACATGACTCATTAATTGTTGTCTATGAAGTTTTTTGTTGGCAAGAAATATGAAAGTCCCAAGTTTTACTTTCAGAGTTATTAATAATTTATACAGTAGTATACATTTAACAAGCTAGTCTAATGTTTGTAAAAGAACTTCCAGTCCCATACCTATAACTTTGTAGTTTCTTAGAATATTTCTCGTTTTGGGGTTTTTTGGTTTAGAATTCAAAAAAATTAATAAAGTAGCATCTCCTTAAAATCTTGTTCTGAGAACAATATGCTACCAGTGAGGACTCTTTCTTCCTTGACTCACAGGTTTTGTACAGATACATTTGAAGGCCTCTGTTTTGATGACTGTGAGGTCCCAAAGCTCAGTATTTCAACCTAGTTTTTTCAAAATATGGCAGATGATAAAACCAGAGGTGCTATTGTATAAAGCAAACTGATAGAGCTGTCTGTGTTAATTCTTACTTGAGCTACAAACTATCTTTTAGAAAAATATTGGAAAGTTTCTATTGAGAAGGTATCTGCCATAGACCATAGGAAGTTGCTCACTTCAGTTTGCAAAAGTATGCATCTTTATTTCTAGAATGGTTTTGTCCAGATTTTCCTACTATTTTATCTCCTTATATTGCTAATTTCATGGTTTTGATAGATTTAAGAGTCCATAATCAAATGTGTATAATTCCCCATGGTAACAGCTTAGAGGTTAGGTCCAAATCAATCTTTAGTACTCTCAGCTGATAAACTAAGCAGATTGAGCGCTTTGAATCTTTTACCCTGAATCATGATTAACAGTCCCCAGGTCAGGCTTGTGACTCCTCTCTGAACTTCTTCAACAATATTCCTGAACCATGGACCCCAACTCTGGACAAAATATTGCAGTAATGATTTCATCAGTGCTAAATACAACAGTAACATAATAACTTTCGACACCTATCTTCATTCATTATTCCTCTGATACCTATTTATTAAGCTCATATTAGACATTTTGTGCACCATGTCACAATGGGAAATTATACCCAGATGACTATGAACTCTGATCCTCAACTCTTTTTGAGAAGTACTGGTTCCCAGAACTCTCTTAATTACAGGCTGAAATGCTAGTTCTTAGATATTTAGTTATGTTAAATATATTTACCAGAGTAAGCTCGGTACTGTTTACAAAGGATTTGATTACCTGATGTTGGTAATGACCATTTCTCCAGTTACTATTTTGTTTTCAAATATGAGCACTGACAGCCCAGCTCTGGTGAATCACATGGGCCCTAATGTTCCGTCCACAGAGGAAGATTCTTTCAAAACATATTCCCATAAGAATGATACAATTCTCAGGCACAACTTGGCAAGATGCATATCTGAATATCACACAGAAAAGTAAGGAAGGTGGTCACCTTCCTTCCACCAGTTATAAATTTGCACATTGCTGTTGATAAGAAAGACCTTTCAAAGTAAAGGTAGTCAATATCATCCTGGTATTGAATGCCACAGTTCAAGAACTTGCTATGTGAAGATGAATTGTCTTTCCTTTGTTCTACATTAGCCCATCACTGATACTGTAATAATACATGTATTATGAGAATATATACAAAGACTGGGTTAAATAGCTTTAAATTATCTTTGCAATTCTAAAAATTCCAATTAAATCTCCTCAAACTATATTTTTTTCTGCAAAGGAGGTTGCAAAGCAACAGTGTCAGAGCAAAGATTAGTGCTCCTGAATCCTGGCTATTGGTTAGGACACCCTTCCTCACTTCTTAGCTAAAGTAGTTAATAATATGATGAGTTTTAATTGAAAAGTAGATGTAAAATTTACAGTTCTGTTAAAAAACCTCTTAAGCTGTAAGATTTGGTCAAAAGAAAAGTATTTAGCCAAAGATGTTATTTGAGCTAGTGGTGTACAAAATTACAGATTTTACAGGTATACTGAGTAGGAATATCCTGTCCCATCTTTAAAGTAAGGAGATTGTACACAATCTCAAGATATCACTGATTCATTATCCCTCCAACTTGTCTCAAATAAAGCATTAAGTAACAAGAAAATAAAGAAACCTTCAGCAGGCAGAGAAGGATAGGTTAATTTTACTTCTTACTAAAAATACTGTATACATGATATGTGATGCTTTATTTCTATTTTGTAATCCTTATTTTCTTCAGTGTTATTCAGATTTAAATATGATCTATGTTATGTATATTTGCATTTTATATATGTATATTGCATATATATGTAAATATATTATTATTGTAGTTTTTTTGAGGACAAACAATGCAGATTTTGCAAAAAGCTTCATAGAAGGGCATATTTGTTCCTCTTCAAAAATGTGCTCAGAGGAAACGCTGGATGGTCTTTCAGAACTAGTTACAGTTTCTTCTTTCATAGTCCGCTCTATCCCGTCTTGTTTTGCTCCTTAGCTGAAGTTACAATATAAAGTAAGTTTGTTGGCTCTATATGATTGTAATTTATGATGCTGGTTTTGGCTCCTACGGGACCATATTCTGGCCAGAAATCACCACAATAAAGATACAGTTCATCTTTCCTTTGAATTTCTCAGCTTTTTTTCTCCCATAAGAAGCTTTTCAGGACAAGACAGAAAGCAGTGGGAACCAGCTCCTCTGGTTTTAGGCTGTTTGACAGTCTCCCTTCAGCCAGGGGAATTTTCACACTGGCATCTGTGACCAGATTCCGAGTTGCTTTACTGTTCAAAGACTGCAAATAGCTGGGTCAAGGGGCAGAGACTTTATCTGAATTTATTTTGCTTAAGCCTGAGGTCTGGTCTTGTTTAACTAATAAGATCTCATTACATCATAGCCCATGCAGCTATGCCTTGCAAAGTCTTCCTTGGACAAGACAGCGAAAAGCAATTAAGAAAATGATGAACACAGAAGTTGCTCCGGCTAGTTCAAATGAAGCTTCCTGCACTCAGCCCTCAAGTCTTCACTCTAAATTG
>VXAX01002798.1:158802-176146 GCA_013399835.1 Leptocoma aspasia
CAAACAACCTGTAGCCTCCCCGCACGGGTAGAGAAGTGCCAGGCGGGGAGGGCTTGGGGCCAGGGTGCCGAGGAAGCGTGTACGGGAGGCTCCTTTGCCCGCCGTTCGCCTCCCCGTTTGTGTGGTGGTGTGTTGGGGTCCCCCCCCTCCCCTTTTTTTTTTTGTTTTTGTTTTCCTTTCTTCTTCTTCTTTTTCCCCGAGACCTCCCCAGCAGACAGCCCGGGTGAAGAAACGTGTCACGTTTCTCCTTTGTGTGCTGCCTGCCCGCCGGAGNTGCCCCCGGGCGCCGTTTGGGCTGCGCAGGGAACAGGGTCGTCCCCTCGCCCAAGACAAAATTGCCTAAACCCAATAATTAATAAATAATGGTGTTGGAGCTGCGGGGTTCCGGAGGCGGCCTCCGTGCCTGGTACGTAGGGGCCTTCCCTTGAAATTGGCTTTGAAGTTGAGGAGGGCTTCGGGACTTGGAAAGTTTGGGAAGCGTGATAGGTTTTGGAGAGAGGGGAGCGGGCGCGGTGGCCTTGGCTGTGGAGCGGGCTAGACTGTGCCGTGCCATCGGGAGTGCCAGGGCAGCCACAGGACGGAGGGCGAGCGCCGGCGCCTCCGCTCCGCGTTCTGCCGTGCCGAGCGCGGGGTGCGCAGGCGGCAGCGCTCTCAGCCTCCCGTAACCTGCCGAAAAGCCGTGTGCCGCCCGGCGGAGCCCGCACGGCCAAGGTAAAGGCAGTCCGTGAGGCGGGTTTGTTCTTTTCCCGTAGTTCGTCTCGCGTCAGGTTGGGCCGGCAGCGGGCCCGTGTCGCGGCGCAGCCCCTGGCCGAGAACGCTGGCGAGCTCTGGTAAGGTCCCGGGATGGAGCTACTGGAGAGACGCAAAGCTTAGGCTATGGGCTGGCAGGAAAACGCTCATCTGAAATTTGCGAGAATTGTCCAGATAGAAAGTGGGCTGCTGGTATATTCTCAAGGGAAAACTAATCTCAAAAGTAACCACCGTGAATTTGTGGTATTATCTTCTATTAGTAAAGAGTGCAAAGCTACAGATGGAGGAGTGGGCAGTACCCTCTACCCGGGAATCACTTATACTTGTAGGAAGTCTTGCATGTGTACGTACATACCGTGAGAAACACAGAAGTTCCTCTTCCAAAGAGGATTAGGATAGTCCCTAGCATTATAGCCCCTATCCAAACTCAACTCTTGAGAGTCGGAATCTTTCCTTTGACAGCAGTAGGAATCGCTCCATTGACTTCACAGGCTTGGATCGGGCCCTTGGAAATTTTTTTACAAAGGTGGGACTCAGAAGTTGTGCATGGTGTCTGTATCCCCCATCAATCCGTGTGTGTCTGGGGAAGGAAGTCAAAGTTTTAAGATATTTTGACAGTTTTAAATTTTTTCTTCTGTGTGCGAAGTGATTTAAAGCCATTAAGGAAAAACATTACTGCTAGTAATATTACTCTAAAGAAAATATGATTAATTATTAAATTGGATTCTCTAATGCTACACTAAACCCTTTTAAGTGGGATATGGTTTTAATAGTTCAAATTAGTATTTTCTAAAGTTTTTTCTTGATGGTAATAATTTGTTCATTTAAATGTAGATATTCAAAATACTCCTGTTTTGTAGTAATCTGCAGTTTTATTGTAGTTCTTACAAAACGGTTTTGTTCTGTAGCATTTTTGCATGCTTAAATAATTCTTTTAATTACTCAGGATAGAAAATCACTAAAAGGTTAAGGGAAAGGAAAGAGTGTTTCAAATACAGCATTTCCAAAATGCATGTAGTTAGAAATCCTGATTTATTTTGATAATATATAACACCTGAAATACACTGCTTCATGTGAGGCCTTGCTGGTGTAGGCTTTAAGGTTTAACAGTAACCTTAGGAGGACGCTTAAGCAAAATCAATTGTATAAATATTTGTGTATTTCTTTGTTTTTAGTTTAACCTCAGTGCTTTTTACATTGTGTCACAGGATCTTTGCTACAGTGCAGTGTTTATATCATCTGAGAGAGAAAAAAATCTAAACGTTCTGTAGCTTTCTGTTTAGTGAAGATTTGTGTAAAATGACCAAATAGTCTATAAGGAACAACCAAATTAGAGTGGGTTTGAGTGTGAGGAAGAGTAAAGGAAATATACCAAGTTCAGGACATATGAGTCAGTAAATACATGGTACTCTTTTAAAGCTGCACTAGGGTTTGTGCAGTAATCAGGTGAATAGTTTCACAGATTTTTGAAGTGACTTGTTTATGTGGTGATGTTTGGTGCTTTTTTTTGGTTGCATTTTTTTTCTGTAATCATCTGTTGCTTTTACATTTTTTTAATGCTTTCCATAATAGAATGTGTTAGGACTCTCATTTTAAGAATAAAGGTGTATTTGCTTAGAAACATTCCTGTCAGACTCCATTATTTTTTTCAAAAAAGTTCTTGTTGGACTTAAATGTATTTTTAAAAAATTACTGTAGAATAAGATTTTTTTTTTTTAGGACTAATTTATATGAGCTGGAATAAGCATTTTGTATTCTAAGAAATATACCTGATTCAGCATTGCATGCACAGGAGTTATTCGGGGCTAGTGGGCTGAAAACAATAGAAAACTTCTGAGATGTGATCCATGTTGTGGCAGTGTTTTGCTATGTGTCATTGAAAATGTCACTTAACCTCTTTGTTTTTCATCATTGATACGTGAGGGTTGGTATTTATCTTTCTGATAGAGTGGTTAATTAATATTTCGTGAACATGGAGTACGTTTTTGTTCCATTTTTTATTTTTACCAGGTTTATTTTGGAGAAATTAAATTATGATTGTGGCTGAAAGTGAATGGTTCCTGGGAGTAATGTTTTTTTCTTTGTTGGTCATATTGTGAAGAGGTCACTTGCTCATATGAAATGAAAATTATTTAGGACGTAGGTCACTGAAAAGTACTCATGGAATAATTTTGACTGGAGAAAAATGCAAATCACAATCAATATAAAAAATGCTATCAACTTTGTTGTAAGATAATAGTTTTCTATACATTGGAACTGATTACTCTTTTAAAATTTTGTGACAGTTAATACAGGTCTAGAAGTAATGCAAATTGTCTATTTTTTTTTCACAGCCACTGTACCATACTTCTCAGCTAATCCTTGTTAGAAGAAATACTTGTCATTTAGGTTCCTGTTCCCTGCCCTGTTTTGACTTGATACCTTTCTTGATTGTACGTGTAAAATAGTGGCACCAGAAAAACCTCATATAAGTGATGAAATTGTAGAAAAGCTTAGCTGTAATAAAGTAACATCTTAAAGTTAATCTTAAAATTAATAAATAAAATAAAATAGTTAATTGTTAGTTGTTTGAAGGCTTTCTTCCACATTTGTTGCTTTATAGAATAAGAATACTTACTGTAATAATTTCCAAGAGTAGCTTTAGACTTGAATTTCAAAATTTCTAGACCAGCATAAAAACAAGGAGCAGTCTCACAACTATTGTTTAGCACTGATCATCTTTTTTTTCCTCCTTTTTGAGGCTTTCAGTAGCTTAATCAAACTTACTGCTTTTAAAAATCTTTCAAAATGTTAAGTGCAAATTATAAGAGGCATCTATTCTTTGTTGTAAGATTTGCATCTCTTTTGGTTTTCTGCTTTTTTTCTTTTTTTTTTTTAATTCCATTTCTGATAGGTTTGCATTTAAGGGCAACACCATGTTTTATGTCAGAAAGGTGGTTTTGAAAGTGTCAGTAATAGCTTGCTTATGCTGTCATCACTGAAGTAGCTGAAAATAATCTCTTTAATGAACAGTTGCTACGATGTTCATTGCTTCACCAGTGTATAGTTTGGAATGATGTTAGAAAGCAGTATTTGAACTCTGAGGAACGAATTTGTGTGGAATTATGTTTGATATCACAATTTCAGTTCCTATACTAACAAAAATAAAGTTAAAAAACGAAGTATACTGTTGTAAGCTCTTTACTATCTTAAATCTTTTTAGTAAGTTGTAGAGGTTGCTGAGGGGAGGGAATAAGAACATTGTAGGTTTAACTTTATGATCGTTTACTTAGTTATTTCTTTTTCCTGCTAATAGTAATTGCACATCTGTAGTTGGAAATGGGTTTGCTGCAGTTTGTTTCTTATTTAACTATATACATTAATCAGGCTGGTTGCTGAGGACAGAGCTGGTTCCCTTGGATATGGTGTACTGCACCCTCTACATGCCCTGAGTGTGGGTCTCTTCTGCTGGGTGGCAGAGGGCTTTAGGTAGGTAATAGATGACTTTCTAACTGGTTAGGCTAAGGAACAGCAAACGGGTTTAAAGGACACGCAGCACCTGTCCTTCATTCAAGGTGCAGAAGGGAGATTTTCTGCTCTGCCCACTCCCTCCACTCCCCTTGCTATGTGATGTCCATTCTGGGGTGAAAGGAGAAACCACAGACCTCCA
Organism: Leptocoma aspasia; assembly: GCA_013399835.1. NCBI lineage: Eukaryota > Metazoa > Chordata > Aves > Passeriformes > Nectariniidae > Leptocoma > Leptocoma aspasia. Next base: position 163,202 of record VXAX01002798.1, read on the forward strand.
TCCTACAACCCTCTGAATCACAAAGAACCCTCTTTGAGGTTCACAGACTGGCTTTGGCTTACCTGTAGAACTTGCTGGTTTACCAAGGAGCTTCAGCTTCCTATGGGCAGCAGGTACTGAAAGAAGGTGGCGGAGTATCTCTGTTTTATAGCATTTCCAGCCCATTAGTGGTTGCAGGGTTCACAGGGACCCACACTGTGAGTCCTTTGCTCAGTGAGCTGGTCCTTTGGACCTCTGTGGTGAATCAGACACGGCTGCAAATGGCATCATGTTAAGTATTTCTGTAAATTGCTGATCTCAGTCTTATTTCAGTTTGTCTCCAGGACATTATAAGGATGACTGAGATTCCAGTGGGTCTGTGCCAACCTTGTCCTGGTGGGAGATACTGTTGGGCCCAAAACTGGAATTTCATTTGAAGAGTGATGTTTTGAGGCTAAGGGGTACATCATTATATATAACTAGAAAATTGTTGGGGTTTTCTAGGCACATTATTTCATAAATAAGTATTTACATAGTTGTAAAAAAATCCTATATCTTTAAGATTGATGTTTAGTTGATGATCGTATTAGAATAGCTAATTATTTTTTCTCTAACGGCGTGGTGTGTATTTTGCAACTTTCGTCGGAATTCGGCTTTAAGTAAATTCAGATGCTGATTTATTCCATTATTCAGCTTTTGTATTTCAGCCTAAGCCAACATGATACATTATGTATTTGATGTAATTTGAAATCATGATGTAATTTGACATCATTTGACTAATTACATTTTGACATATGTTTATATGAAAATAGTCTAATCTTGATGGATATTGCCACTACAATTTTTGTGATCTTGTCCTTTCAGAGAAGGAAGGAGAATGGCTGTGATATTACATTGCTATTTGAACAGGACCTGATTGTGTTATTCAGTCTGAAAACTTCGAAACTTGTGTTTGGAGAAACAATCTCAGAGTTGCAAAGCTATATCAAGCATAATACTTTAAGTATCTGTTAGGCATTGATTTTGAATTTGCCCAGGAATGGTGAAGAAAATAAGGTAAACACCATTTAAACTTTGCCATACTGTCAGTGCTAAGTCTTATAAAAATTGCTCACAATTACGTTGTTGATTTATTCTTTTGTAAGTCTTACTGTTGATGTTCAGAGGGCATATTGTTCTTCTGGAATTGTAACCCACCCAGTAAAACAAGTGGTGGGTAATACCTGTGTAATAAAACCTGTAGTTGACATTTAACAGCTTGGAAATTAGATCAGAAATTGACAAGTTTTGCCATGTAAAAATGTTGCAGAGGAAATTTTAAGCGTTAGTGGTGGGAAGCCACAAAGTGCTTTGGAAAATAAAGGGACAACATGCAAACAATGGGGAGTTGGGAAGTGAGGGGAAAAAGGCCAAGGAAAACATGTGGCTGGGCAAGAGCCAGCAGAGGCACAGACAGCACTGCCAGGAGGTGGGCAGCTGCTCAGAAAATAGGGGCTCAGATTCTTAGAAAAGCAGTGTGATTTTCATCTGGTGAAATAGCTTTCCAATATAGAAAATACATTTCTTCACCTTCATTTCTTCTTGTCCTGGACGCTTCTACAGGAAGAGAAAATGAACTTTTTTGCATGCTGGCTTTATGCATATGGCAGGCACAGGAGTTACACCAGGTTACACTGGCCCTAATTGAGGCTGCTATTTTTTAAATAGTAGATCTTGTTAAATCTAGTGTGTGTCTTTTGAAACTTACATATTAGTTGTTGCATTGAAATTTGATATTTAATTACTGAAAAAAGCATAATTTTATTGATGTAACAGGGGGGACACAGGCCTTCTGAAGATAAAGGGGAAGAAAAGTGTCTAGAAAACGGAGGTTAGTGTTTTTTAGAGACTGAAACACAGAAATTGAAATATCTTTGATCCAAGACACTTCTATGTGAGAGAACACAAACAGGATTGTGGTTTCATTACAGTAGTTACAGCATTCTCATGACCTATAAATGAAAACATGAAAACCTAATGCAGTCAGGTGTGCACAGACTGCAGAGATGCACAGACTGCAGAGATACACGTATCTGCTGTTGTGCTTTTCGGTTGTGTCAGTGTTTTCATCTTTGTAGAACATCATATTTAATTCAATAAGGAGTAAATGATGCCATGTATACAGTATGGTGAATGCAAGAGGAAGGGTGCTGAGAACTCCGTGGTATGTGGCAATAATCATTCTTCATTGGAAATCAATTAGTGGAATATATGGGTGCTAAAACTGTAAAAATATTAGGATGGAACTTTGCTAAAGATCATGAAATGCTTTTGTGCAAAAATTTATTCAGACCCATTTGTTACCAGTCTTGAATGCATTTAAATTACTTTTAATGTTGTGAAGATGCCTGTAAATTGTTCTCAGTACACAATAACTGTCAGCGTACATTGAAGAATACGTATGGTCAGTAATTCAACAGATAACTCTATTGAATATACAGAAGTTTCATATGATGTCAGATTCTTGCACATTCTTTTGCTTTAGAAGAAGAATTAAGTCTATTGTGATTGAAACTTTAACTTGGTATTTAATTCTATTTTAAGAGACTGACATACTGAGAAAGAGTTAATGATGTTTGGCGTTGGGTGTTCTGGATCTCTTCTTGAGCCTCTATTTATTATTGATGAGGAAATGGTGTGAAGTATACCTGAGCAACCAGAAATGCACATCTTATAAACTGACATATGAAAACACTTTAAAAATACTGGTTAAGGGGTTTTTTTGTTGGGTTGTTTTGTGTATTTTTGCATTTGTTTGATGTTGTTTGATTTTGGTATTTTTCTTTTTTTTTTTTCTTTTTTAAAAATTATTTTTGGTTTTGAGTCTGGGAATCAGACTACACGTTCAAATCACAGAGAAACCAGGATGACGGTAAACTGCCAAAATATTTGTGTATCACTGCAGGAGTGGTAGGTGAAGAAGTTGATGATAAATCCGGTGTTTCTCCTGTGAACTTGTGCAGCTTTGGAAGTGGTGTGTGTCCATGCCTGGGCACGTGTGACTGCGCAGCATCACAGGGCTTCTGTCCCCATCCACAGCCTTCTGGCAAGGAGACCAAGGCCTTCAGAAAGAAAATGAATGTATCCTAGTGGGTTTATTGCATCCTAGGTTATGGGACAGAAAGTATTCTAAAGAAGAGTGCTGTCAATCCTTTGCTAAAGCAGGGAATGTGTTTGAGGAATGTGGTTCTCCAGGCAGGAACTGACCATGCTGGAGAGTGTTTTACAATGTAAAAACAGGTATTTAGTGGGTTGTGATGGGAAAACATGGCCTTCCAAATTTTTCCTTGAAAAAATGAGTGAAGGATGCTTCCGAACCAGGTTAGCATTCATTTCTAGACTAAGTATGGCTTGCAGCATTGGTGTTGTGCCATGCTCCAGCTTCAAGTTGTCCTCTGGGGTGGTCATGGTGTCTAGGTGTGCTTGCTCTAGCAGTGGGGCCTGGAGTAGTGAGTGATTCGGTGGTTCTGTGTTGTCCACTTGTCAGGACTCTGCTCAGATTGAGCTTCCCTGCTCCTGGACCACCCAGGTGCCCTTCTTGTTGCGTGACCTGTCTCAGGCTTCAGGAGAAGATGTGCTTGAGGTGATGGCCACACACTTGTGTTGAAAAATCCAAGACCTTAATCCCTGATCCCAAGTTTTCTGAAGTTTGATATGAAGACTCTCTTTTGAGGTTGAGGTGCTGAGGCTGGTTGATGATTTTGATGTGTTTGTATGCACCTATGCAAAACAGGTTTCTGAAAAGAGAAGTTACCAACTGCTTAGCTGTTCTTCAAAGCCACCTAGACTGAGACAGGGGATGGATTGCTTGTGCATATTTAAGCCAAATCAATGTGTTAATCAGTTTTTCCTTGAATCAAAGTTCTTATTCCACCTGTTTCATAGATTCTGAAGCAAGTCACCACTAACATGAAAAATCCATATTTACAGTTACTTCTTCGTAACATTTAAATACTTTGAAGGATTCTCTTTCATTTATTTTGTAAATGAATCTTAAAAAGTACAGCATTCAGGTACATCATTGGTGAGGATCCAAAGACATACAAAAGAGACATTTCTGAAAACATGGACACAGATACTTGTTTTAAAGTGTCCAGCCTGATGAGCCAGGCATGGCAACCAGGCATGACATGCCGTGTGCTGTAGCTGTAGGGTGTTGTGTGCACCATGGTTGGTGCTAATACACATATGCAGCAAATCTGGCATTTCCCAGGAGCTTCGGGCAATGTGTGAACACCAGGAATTTGCTGTATGTTCGTCTAGAAAGTATATGGCTAAAGTTGGAGCTTGCTCTCACTTCTTGATACTCCTGCTCCCCCTTACCATTTGATTGTCACATAAGAGGAGAGCTACTGTGAACCCTGAGAGATGTGGTAGATGGAGAAAGCCGTATACTTGACTGGTCCTCCTGAGTTGCAGGCTGAGTGCTCGCATTTTAAATCTTTCTGTGACTCAGTATGCAAATACACTTCTATTATTCAATTATGTGTAAAAATGGAACTTACTGTCCTGGACTTAACTAAAGTGCTATTTTTAACATATGTTTCAGTACCTGTCTTCAGTAATTAGAATTAAATTTTAAATTGAAACTATTAGCCTTATTATACATAGGTGTCTGCACATCTATTACGTGCACACTTATTTTGACTTAATATTCAAACCTCTAAATATACTTACGTAGCATTTAAATATAATTTTGTAAACATTATTCTGTATCCTGTGACTGACATTTGGGTTGTTGTTGCAAACACTATATTACTCTCAGAATGGGGAAGACCCTTTTTTTCCAAGGCATTGTTAGGCTTACAGTTTTGCTCCAAATTCACTTATCAACAAAATTTCCTTTAGCTGAATTTCTTTTTTTTCTAAGAAGCAGATGAGTCAGAGCAAAATGTAACCAGAGACTATTAAAAATACCTTTCTCATTGTCACCTGCAATATTACCATAATTGGAACTAAGGAGCCTGCAGTTGCACAATATTTATGTTGCAATCCAAACTGACACAGTCTGGAATGCCTCGGTAGCAAAACAAGACACAGACCCAAGCCTCACACTGCATGCTTGGGAGGGAGTGAGCCGCTCCTCTTGGAAACCTCCTCCAGCAAAGACATCCTGGAGGACTCCCTGCTTTGCTCTGGGCTGGGGGGGGGGCTGAGGTGGTGAGGTAAGTGCTGGCAGCTTGGCTGTGGAGAGCAATGGCTGGTGGCAGCGTGGGTGACCCTCTGGGTCAGGCTGCAAGGATGGCTGCTGCTTTGGTAACCTGGGGAGCTGTAGTAAGACATAGCTCCTTCTTTGAGGTCTACTGACTGGGATAGTTTTTTCAGTCCTTTTCACTCCTGGCACTTTGGGGGCCTCTTTCTAAGGAGGTGTTGTTTGGAAGAAACACTTCTAATGCATTTACTTTTCTTTGGTGCTTGGAAATAGTGAGTCGTCATCCAGTGTCACCTTTTCTGTGCAGATCACTGTAGGCACAGTGAAACCAAGGTTAATCTCTGCTGCACCTCTGCTAGGCTCCTCAACAGCTGATGAACTTGATCTATTACTCCTGGCCTTCTCTGGCAAGCACAGTACAGTATATTTGCCTGTGACTGACACACTTAGATCTATGGCCACAAGATATCTGGTCAACTCTTCAAGCCTTTACCTTTAGCATTAGCTTTAACCCCTCAGGGCTCAGCTGCTTGCAGCATTTAAAACATGACAAGAGGTTTTATAGCAGAGATTTGACTCAGCAAGACTTGTGCTACCTCTCACTGAAGATATAAAATACAATTTGTAGCTTATAATTGCTGCCTAATATGATCTTGGACCCTTACTTAAAATCCATTTAACTGATACTGTGCTTTCTTTATAAGGTTATTATTGGGAGCTAACCTTTTCTTGTGTTGTGGTTAAATGTACAATGTAATAAGGGTGTTTTTTAATGTGTTCAAGAGTTAGAAGATGTGTTAGAGGTAACCTTTATGCAGAGAGTTTTATATAGTTGTAGTAAGGACAGCAATATTAAAATCCTGAACATTAGTACCATCTGAATATAATATGTTCTCATTCTGTTTTGTGTGTGCCTGCTGGTGGAAGGTGATACAGTATATTGAAGAAATCTATGTTGTTCTCCAGTATCTTTCTTCTAGGTAATTATTAACCTAGTACAAATTACTGTTTCCAGATTTTTTTTAAATTTAGATGCATAAAAAATGCAAAAATTGTATTGGATGTAACAGATAAATCACAACCTTTCTTTCTTAGATTTCAAGGAGAGAAAACTAAACCCAAGATTTTAGGCACAAAACTGAAAGCTTCCCAGAAGTCTTTACTTCCTTCTTTAACTTCTGATATACAGACATGGGCCATATCTGTTGGATGTCTTCAGGGAACACTAGCTTATTTCAGATTTAACGATTTATTTTCCTCTATGACAAATGTTAGTACTTTTGCTCTGTGAATATTAGTTTGTCTTCCTTTGATTGCCTAATAGAAATGCAGGTTTGCTTAGAGTTGTAAGTTAAAATGAAACATTTTTAATGTATTTTTTTCCCTTAACCAGATACCTAAGTATATATGTAGAATTTGGTATACATGGAAAGAATTTCAGAACTTGCCTTCCTGTACTCTTCTTGAAACTGCTCTAAATGATGGTGAAGGCAATGAAGTTTCATACCAGAGAAAGGGTCCGGGAAAAAAAACCCCAAAAAGATGAGCGTTGTAAGCCTGGTCAACCTTTGTTTGAATTGGTATTTTTTTTCTGCTGTTAGTGTAGAAAGCTCTTTTCCCATTCTTCAGAGACTTTTCTTTTTTTTAAATTTTCCCTTTCCCCCCACTTGTTCATTTTTCTTCCCTTTTTCCTCAAGGGGGCATTGTGGGTTGAAGAGGGGGAATGGGTTTTGCACATGTCAGGACTATAGCTGAAAACCACTTGTTTTTCTTAAGTTCAATAAACTGCTGTTGGCATGAACACATCCCTATGGATGTGGACAAGAATGGCTGTAAGAGAAACAAATATTATTTTTAATCTTAAGTAGATGGGGAAGGGGGGCAGCAGTTGTGGCTCATGGGGTTGAAATTAACTGCTTTTAACATTGTGGAGAATGATGATGATAGAGACAAAGTGCCTTCCTAAAATTTATCAGTATAATTCTTGGCTCAGATGTATACTTACAGAACTTTATGATAGAGTTACTTAATCTTAGTATGGTAAAAATAAATTCATTAATGGTTATGAGATGTTGATATAATTAAATAGAGAATGCCAGTAAATTGCATTATGGAGCTTAATGACTATAAACTCTGGTCTTCTAATTTAATCCATCCACTGCTTTCCATTCACTTGCTGAAGGGCTTTCTAGACTGAGAAATTAGCCCTACTCCAGGCACAGTAACTGCAAGAACTAAGTTGGTTTCTCTTAAAGGAGAGCCTTGGATGAGGACTAGAAGTGTTTCCTCAAGAAAAGTTAAGATTGGATGGAAAAAGGAAAGCAGAAACAGGTTTTTTACATTGGCGAATGTGTCCAGAGATTACTGTGTTTCTTACTAACTGCCTGAATTTTGTGCTGGTTTGTGGTAGCTCTGACACTTAGACAGAAGAAAAATTAAGATGCTTACAACCTAGTGAAAGCAATACTGACCAAATGAGAAAAACTAGCTAAGTCAATTTCTTTCACTGGTGTTGCAGTATTTCTCGCATCTGGCTTTCAGGTTGTTCTAAACGAATGTTGTCATTCTCTCAGCAGACAGTCCATTTTTCTTGTGAATTATTTAAATGTGGGAAGAAATTATTTTACAGAGAAATTAGATACCTCTGAAATTAGCTTTTCGCACAAAGGGTAGTTTAACTGCATGAGGCAAAAGTTCACTTTATGCTTTTAACTTGAGCTCTTAAGAATAGAGGTGTATGAGAAAATACATTCTTTAGGAACATGTCAGTGCTTTGCCTTGATAGGTTTTTCTTGTGCAAGGCATTCTTCATAATTTTTCTGTTAATTTGCTTAATACTATGTAGAGGTATAGCTGTAGTGTAAAAGGGACATAGAATCATAAAGTCATTTAGTTGGAAAATGTTGTGGTCTTTTCTTTCTGGTGGTTGTTGTTGAACCCCACACACTGCTGGGAACCTACCCCTGGGCCCTTGAAGGAGGTTCCCTCTCGTGAGTTCTTTGCCAGGGATGAAAAACGAGCAGGACTCACTGTGTCTCTTGGTCTTCAGGTTGTTGTTTATTTTTCTCTTATCTTATGTTCAGTACGCTGTCTGCATGCCAGACTGNGAAAAGACCTACAAGATCGAGTCAAACTTTGACTGATCACCAGCTTGTCAGCTAGATCAGAGCACTAATTGCCATGTCCAGTTTTTTCCTGAACACCTCCAGGGATGGTCACTCCACCACCTTCCTGAGCAGTCATTCCAATGCTTAAAAACCCTTTCCACGAAAAAATTCCTTCTGGTGTCCAACGTGAACATCCCCTGGTGCAGCTTGAGGTCATTTCAAGGTAAAAGTGCCATGGATATTCAGCTAAAAATGGAAGAGAATGAAAAAAAAGATTGATTATGTTGATCTGGGAAAAAAAAAATTCTTGTTAAGTTAACCCTCAGATCTTCTTTTTGCTTCAAATATAGAAATAATGGGAATAGTTTCCTTAAAAGCCTGCAGAGAGAGATCTGTCCTTTTAATATTTCCTACAGTTTTTCTATAGACTTAATATGGATGTGATATTTGGAAGGGGAAGCTCTGTTATTGCTGAAGCACATAAACTGCATTTCATCGTTCCAAAACCTTCTGTGCATTTTGAGTAAGGAGGTTGTAGTTTGTACTGCTCAGCTTGTCACAGAAATTTTGAGGGGAAAGTGAATTAGCTAGTGCTCAAGTGTTTATAATTAATTCTGGAATTTTCTAATGCATTAAAACAAAATTTTTAAGTTAAATTTACTTCATATATGTGTGCATCTAGTAATAAGAACTGTGTAAAACAGCTAATAATTGTACCGAAACTGTTTCCAGTTCAACCATGTCTTTTCCACGAAACATGTTTTGCATAAATGAAAATTGTGCTTCTTGATTTTACTTGGCAGATCTGAAGTACTTGTGGTAAAAACTGTTCTAGCAAACTACACAATGCTAAACTCTGTAAAAGAAACCCCAGCTGTTAGCTGTTCTGCAAATCATGGTGATATACATTGTACTTGTGACTTGATCAGTTTGATTATTGCAATATAACATCAAAGACATTGCGTCTTCTGTAGCTGTAGACTCCACTGAAGGCCTGCATTTTTGTTCTTGGTGAGAAGTTAAAAAATTCTAGCAATGTGAAAATATATTTAGTGAGTAGCTGCATAAGCTGTGTTTTTTGTCTTTGGGTGGCAATTTTAACAGTTTGAAGTCTCTTAAAATTCAGTATACTTGAAATAAAAAAGCCATTTCTGTGATTGTTTGCAAAGTTTTAATTTGTTTTAAGCCACATTGTTGATCTAGAGCTTTTGCTCATTTAAGGTTGATTAATTGCTTTTGCCACTTTTGTTTGCAGTTCAGTATAATCTCATGCAGACTATTGTATTTTTTTTTTTAATTTTAATCTCCTGTTGATGGTTGTATGTTTGGATGGGGTGTTAAATTTGACCACTAATAACTGAAGGATTTAAATAAACAAATAAGATTGAAAACAATAACAAAAGACTGCAAACTGGAACAAATGCTTGGCATTGCAAATTTATTTTATGAAACATAATTTCTGCACCTGTTGTAGACCCAATTTTGCTAGCTCTTGTTTTCATATGTTTTTTTTTTATTTAGAAAGAGAAAAAGGTTATTGAGTTTTCATTCAAGTACCTTTATTTAAGGCAGATTTAATAGAAACAAGAATAATATGCCTGTGTCTTACATTGAATGTTTTTTAAATGTGTCTGCCTTTTGTGATAATTACTATTCATTAAGGCTCACTACACTTTCTTTAAAGCATAACTCTGTTACCTTACCTGTAAAATGGATGGGTAAACATTGACTGAAGTCACTTCATGCAAAATGTAAAATACAGTTTTGATATGGAGTTGGAGTTGAGTTCTGTGGCCCATTTCGGAGAGCACAGACCCCAGCGAGTGCTTGGGTAAGTCACACTGACCCAGTGTGACCCACACTACCAAGGATTAGTCTCTTACTGGTAACTGACATGGTTCACTTGGCCCAAGTAGGAGCCTCTGATTTCTGCTTACAGGGCAGAACCCAGCTCATGGCTGATCATGCAAAGGAAGGTGCTGTAACAGTTCATCTTTGGAATTGCCTGACTCTGTTCTGCTCTTAGAAACTCAGAATCCTTGTTGCCTATGTTTCTCTGCTGTCTCACAAATATTTGTGGTTGACAAAAAAGCTTGTGTCACTGTGTAATGAATAACACATAATCCACCTCCTGGTGTTTGCAGTATACTAATTTTCACGTACTTACATACATAATGGGCAAACAGAAGAGTTCAGAAATCGTAAGACAGGCCATATGGAAAATATGTTAAAATTAAAAAAAACCCCTGACAACGAGAGAGGGAGACAGGAAGAAAGAAATATAATTCTGCTGATATTAAAAGTATGAAGAAGGAGAGAGAAGAGAGGAGAACGTCTGTTTCCCATTTTTTAAGGAGACTTTTTTAAATGGTTTTTGAACTTCTGAGATTATGATGCTTTTTCTTTGTTATAGAGCTGTCAGAAAATACAAAGGTTATATCTGTGCAGACAGCTTAACTTGCTTCTAGCTCTCCAAAGTACTTTAACTCATTTCATATTCAGCTGTTAAAAGTGTACAGGTCTTGGAAAAATTAGAGCATTATAGCTGTAGCCATACCCTCCTGGACAGCCAGGACAGAGCTTTTGGACGAGAGCAGAGGCATGTGATGCCCTGCACAGTGGCAGTGGCTTGTCAGGGCTGAGATGTTAAGCAAGTGTGCCCCTGTAATCGGGCTGTGAGATACTTCTGGAAGACAGAATATGGGTCAAGGAAACCTTCCTCTGCTGTAATCCTTTCTAATCTTTGCTTTTGGAAGTTTTCGAGAGCACTTCTATTGCTAAAGAGTGTAGTTCAGATTTTTCTGTTTGCTTTTTCTTGCTGTACTTTTTCAAGTTTCCTTTCCCGTTGTGTTTATTTAAAGAGAATCCTAGTAGTGGAGGGGATGGTTTTAGAAACGCAGTATTTCATCAACAAAGGAGGGTCCTAACAATTCTATTTAACTAGAGGAATACTGCAAAGTGAAGAAGCTGCATAAGATACAGTGGAAGTACAAGAAATCATCCCATTTTTACCGAAATCATTGTGCAATGGCAAGTGCCTCTTGTCAGCTGAAATGTCAGATGTATCAGGAAAAAGTGGAACCTGATTTCTGTAAGGCTAAAGATTCAAGTAATTTGCTTAGAGATGCAGTAGAAAATCAATCTTATGCTTGAAAAAGGAAATGGTAGCCTTCAAGTCTCCTATCATGTTTTGTAGCTGATTGCCTGTTTTTATTATCTCCCCCCGCTTTTCCTTCGGTACTTACTAATGCCCTTTGGTTAACTCCATTATACCTTTGAAAAACTTCTTGCAGAGCTCAGCTACTTTGGCTTGTTTGCTGGGTAAGCCTCAGTGATATTATTATAATTAAGAGGATGTGTAAAAACTTCCCAAACCCACTGTTAGAGAATCAGACTATTAAAACTTGGTACCCCATATGTTCCGCAGCAAGATTTCCATCCTCTGCAGCTGGGGATCATCAGAGAGGAGGCTAGAACTGCATTGATCTTGCATGCTGTGGGGAAAGTTGGTGTGGTAGAAACACAACTCTGCTTGTAAAAGAGTAAGAGGGATGGGAAATAAAGTCAGTTTACAATTTGGAGTTGTGTCTCTAATGTTTTTTTTTAAATTTTTATGCCACAGGGATAAAAATGTGAGAGAGGGACGGACTGTATTTTTAGATACTGAAAATCTTTGAAGATCTGGTTCATAAGTGAGAGCTAAAACACTTTTTCACAGTTGTGTGTTACATGGTAGCAGTTTCCTTGGTTTGGCTCTTATTTTTGTTAGATGGTACTGCTTTATTTCCTCCAACAACTTTGATTTTATGATTTTAGGATTTTTTAAATTATTAGAAATTAATAAAGATTAATAGCTAAAGTGAACAGCCTAATATTTTTAAGGATTTTTTTTATAACTGGGGTATATAATGAATATTTGTAACTTGCTAGTTCTGTGAAGGTAAACTATGAAGATGATCAAAAATTTTACAAGGCTGAGAGAAAATATGCCAACTGATAAAACACAAAACAAATGCATGATTAAGAAGACAGGAACTTATACTGGTTGATTGAAATATTATATGAGACCTTATCAAAAATATTTAAGTACAAGGAAATACAGGGGCATAGTTCTAGAGAGACATTGTTGGTGGTTTTGCTTTCAGTAGCAGGATCTGCATCAAGACTGGAAAGCTGTGCCTCTGAAAATGGCATATGTCTTTATTCTGGCTGATTGGGTGAATATAAACATTTTATATGTAAACTGGGAATTAATACCCTTGGATATATAAAAATGTCTTAAACGGGAATAACAAAGCTAGGTATCTTCCTAAGTTCCTTCCTTCCTTTGTTGATGTCAAAAATTTTTGATAACCTTCTTAAAAAACTGCATGGAAAAGACACAATATGGAAAGAAGATACTTGGTAATAGGGTATTGTTGATCCACCCTATGAGGGCATAACAAAGCCCACTGGGAGAAGGGTTGTTTTTAACACTGAGAGTAGTTATTTGGAAGAGGACATTATTAAGGACTTCAAAGTAGATTTCACTGGGATACTTCAGATTGTGCTTTAAGGACTTTTCTAACACACACGGAAATTTGCAGAAGGAATTACACTAGCAGTAACTTACAAGCAGGAAACGTATCAATGTTGGTTTGATGGTTATGCTTTTTTTTTTGTCCTTTT